>JAQGAX010000064.1:0-27393 GCA_034698105.1 Plectus exinocaudatus | reverse complement strand
TTCGTTTTTTCTAGTGCCTGATTTTGTACAATCGAAATACTGTATGATCAATACTTGATTGTGTTTCGTTCGCGTAATTTTTGTCTCGCGCATGCCAGAGTCTGGTCAGTCGTTGGATTTGCTCCACCTACTGTACTTAGTAGCGAGTATTATTCTGCGCAGAGAGTTTGGGTTTAGCAGAGCTTTATTCTCTGTCTTCTTCTGAGATGATGGCGTACTTTCTTGGTGGTACTGTTTTACTGGGATGGATGCAATCCGTCGCTAAACCCTTGTGTCCGTTCGTCTGTTTTTTTCGATGCTTTGTGAGGAGCCGCAATACTTGCCCATTTCTCATGATTAAATCTGGTCTTTTGTTATTTCACTCGTGTTGTGGTTGCAATGACAGGGCGCATGGACCGCGTCGTAGGACAAACGAAACACGAAGTAACTAGAGTACAAATTAACAATACAAGCTGTATAATAGTACCAAAATACTCGAAGCAAATAATCGAGAACAAAGTAGAAGGTAATCGAATCAAATTACAGTGACTAAAAATTGGAGTACAAATTGACAGTACAAGCAGACAAGCAGTACAAACAGATTGACAGGTCTGTTTTTCGATGCTTCGAGAAGCCGCGATACTTGCCCGTTTCGCAGGAATAATTATCCAAAAATTTTCAGATTGTTTACTCTGATCAATCGCAACCTCGATACGCATGGTTACGGTATTACACCGCCGCATATGGCCAACGCTACAACTGTATGTAAATTTTTGGATCAACGTGGTATTTTTCGAGACGTTGACGAGAAGCGAAATTGCAGAGTTTGAACGGTCGATTGATTTTTCAACGGAGGATTCTACGATGATCGACCTGGTCAGCAGGGAAGCCTTCGAAAGCGGACGAGATATCGTTTACATTTGCGAAGATTATCAGGTTGGTTATTTTATAATTTCCTCTTTACGGGCCTATGGCTAGTTTTGGTTTCGGATCGGCCGCCGTTCTATTTCTCCAGTACATTCCTTTTACAGGCTAATCTGCCTGTGATATACGCGCCTACAATATTTCGTTCGGTTAGTAAAGAGATGTCATTTGGGTGCCCGGTGCGATGGTCGAGGCGAATCGCACCGGCCGCTCTGGTGCTCGCTCCAAACAACAAGATAGCCGCTGGCCTATGTAACATTTTGATTCGCATGGTTGATGGTGCGTCGTTCTGGTTCCATTGATATTTCAATGGTGAGTTTGATTGTGGTTGTTTGGTTAAGAATATGACTCGGAAGCGGTCGTTACGAGCCTTTACGGAGGGGTATCGTTCAACTGTCAGAGACGCCTCTTGACCAAGTTTGACGGGGTAGATATAATGGTCGCCACGCCTGGTCAACTGATAAAGCACGTGGTGAGAAGAACAGTAAGTTTCCTCCTGCAGCCAAGTCTTCCTAATTGGGATAACTTTTACCAGAGATAGCCACGGGTTTTTTTTGTCTGGGGGTGATATGACGTCACTTTTTTGGAAAAGTGCCATTCTATCCTGTGTAAATTTTTTTTCTGACCCTCTGTGGGGGTGATTTCCATACAAACCCATTTTTCGATTCGGGTGATTTGGCTGCCTGTGGGGGTGATATACCCACTTCATACCCCCCTCGTGGCTATCTCTGACTTTTACCGACCCCTTGTACAATGCTTTGTGCGTAGGAGTCTTAATGGAGACTGACTTTGATGGCAACTGGTGTCCCCATTAGAAAGACTTCCTTGTACCCTTTTGCTGTATGCGCGCTAAATTCTGGACTGGCTGCAGGTTACTTTGACAAGCGTACGGTATCTGATCGTTCACGGTGCAAGCGATGCCATTGAGCGTCATCCTAATCTTTGCGGACTGCTCGACGAATGCTTTCTGCCAGACAAGGATCTCGTTCAGGGACTGGTCTTCACCGACGCTATCACGCCGAGCGTGAGTCGCTTCGTGCAGTTTGCCCTCAATGACAATTACGAGACGTTCAACAGCGGCGCGGAGTCCTACAAGGTGATAGTTGTACTCACCATTATGCCGCAGGCATAAAGCTCATTTGAGATCGCGACCAAGACGACGACGGCATCAACAAAAAGCAAGGTTTCCTTTTTTCTTGGCGACGTCAGCAACTCTATAATGTAGCGTCTTCCCTCCGCCTCCGGCTAGCAGACACTGGGTTCGTGCTTTTATGGGTTCGAGGATTGTTGTGCGGTTGGAATCGCTACGCTGAAATGTTCTTAGCTCCCACATTACAAATTCGAAGTAGCTTTTGAATTATCAGCTCAGTCCTATTGATTACTGATTGCTCTTTTCTATTGCCCGTATGAGCGCTGTCTTACGCTTTCACTGCCTGTTGATTTACTGTCATTATTTGCCCATTCTTTTTGCGTTTGCCCGTTTGTCTATATTCTTTATATTGTCTTTAATATTTGCTCATTGCTCCTGTATTGCTGCTGGTGACGTCGAGAAACTACAAACAATCTGTGCCTCCATTGTATGTCTTTCCCACTCCCAGAAGAACCCATGCGCCTGTCTGCTGAACCCATGCGTCAGTTGGATCTGAAAGTTTCACAAAATATTACAGTTCAGAGTGTTTTTGAGCTATTGCTTGCCTTATGATGACTGCTACTGCATGATCATGGTGGAGGCGCTGTGTATCGCGATGGTCGTCGTGGTCGCGTTGGTGTTGAATCACAGGACGCGGGCTGTCAGGAAGGACGCCGACCCGGTGTTGCCCGGCATGTGCGCGATGTCATTTGCGTATAGCGCCGCGCCCCGACCGTCTACGCCGCCCTCGAAGTCCGTCGTACGAGCCCTATCTGAGCCTCACCTAATAAACTGCTATTACCTCCTGACTCCATTGCAGATTCTTTTGCATTAGCAGTGAGCGGTTTTCCAACCAGTGCACGTTTAGCCAAACTTCAAACGTTTAGCCCTCTTGTCCACAAACACGATTGTTGGTTTGGGGCGGCTTTGTAAGCAACAAACTGCGCTTCACTGACGGGTAATTGACACGTCGGCGCCGTTGTTCCGCTCTCAACGATGACAATGAGCATCCGATTGATGAGAAGACACATCATGCAGTCGATTGACCCCAAAGTTTGCAACAGGCGCGGCGCCAGAAACTGGGAAATCGATGTATGGGAGGGAAATCCAATCCATTTCGTACCTTTGTACGCAGAATTCGCAATTTATGTGGAAACCCAAAAGATGGGGGCATTTTACCCCGTTCTCCCCTGGTGCCGCGCCCAGTTTGCGAGCAGCGCTCAATATCAAAAGCTGGGTAAGTTGTTGCGTGTGGAATTACTTTGATTTGGGCGTGGCTACTTTCTGTGTTTCTTCGCAGTGCAGATTGAGGTTAAGTGCTTCGTTTACTGTAGAGATTGACGCGCTTTGTCAAAAAATTGTGGGTCGTGCGGTATTTGTTGTACTTTTTATACCGGAAAGTTGGCAACAGCACGTGAGCATAGACAATAAAATGAGAGAATGAACGAGTGACAAAATCAATCGATGAGCTAGCGCAGCTGTGGTGAGTAGAGAGGAGAACTGGCGGGTAAGTGTTGGGATCGGTACACAAAATCGGCAGACACAACATTGCACTTGCAAACTTGACCACAATACAACAACAAGCTGAGATGGAAAGTTTAGAACGCCTTGGCGAAAAGAGCGGCGATGAGCAATGCGACGACGGTGATGAGCGACGGGACTTGAGCGGCGCCGGCTAGCGTGCAGTACGGCAGGTACACGTGCACCGGGCGCTGGATTGCCTGCACCACGGCGCCCCACGACTGCGTGCCGCACGTCGACTCGATCGGGCGCTTGATGCAGTCCATGTAGTTGCGCAACGCGCTGAAAAGATGAAAAAAGTTGTTTGGACAAGATTATCGGAAGAAGTGGAAGGAGACAAAGAGCTGCAGACAACGTGCTTCCGCGCGGAAAGTATAGAATCGTCCAAGGGCCTATTTCACTAAAGGGCAGCCGTTGAGATCTGTGTTCCGCTGGCTGAGTCTCAAATCTCAGCTATATCTGACCACATATCTAAGGCGTGAGACGCAGCCAGCTGAGCACATATGTCGGCGACTGCCCTTTAGTGAAATAGGCCCCAGCTGGTATGAATTTCCTGTTTTCCACCGTGTAATCGACTGTTTTTTGCGCATCTTTTTCTATTATTCTGGTGTGATAATTGACAAACTCACTTGCAAGCGTTGCTACCGGTTTGAAAGTCATTGAACTGCTGCATTCGGGTCTGCTGTTGAGCCTGGTACTGAACGGCGCTGACTGCTTGAGCAGCGTCCTGGGCGATACGCGTTTCACAAATAGTGACATCGGCGCGAGTAGCCGCGCCCAGGTAGCAGTCCCAGTTGGCGATCATTGCTGCAGCATCAATATCAATAGTTACCCTGTCCGCAAACAATGCGCTTCGCGTAACCAACCATTGTAGCCTTCGCCGCAAACGAACTCCAACGCCGCATCGGCGACGGCGAATCGCGCCTTGATGGGTTCCTGGGGATAGCAAGCTTGCTTGATGTAGCTACCACCCAGGCACTGATTGAAGCGGTTGTAAGCGCTGAAAAGCGAACGGGGTAAAGTAGCATTGGCACAGATAGTTATGTTTATCGAATGACAAGTCCAATAATTATTGGTGAAGGCCTCACTTGCAGATCTGCAGAAAGTAGTCGCGCGAACGCCGACGGAGATCGTTGAAAGTGAGCGCATCCACCTGACCGGCGTTTTGGCCAAAGATGCCCAGAGTCATCAGCTCTCTCGAGCAGGTGCTAATCCGTTGTTGTGAGGCGGCATCGCACGACGGTCCGAACGATTGTTGCGCTGCAGCGATTGCTACGGAAGCTGCAATGGGCGTTATTGACCGGAACTCTACGGTAGTTGTAGATAAAGCTGGAATGTACCGATGCTAACGAGCAGAGTAGCGTAGGCCATGTCACTTGGCAGAAGCACTCGGGCGACGGATACGCGCGCACGGGACTGAGAAGGACTTAGACAGTGAGCAGAGGAACAACCAGCGCAAGCCTTTGAGAAGCGACGAGCGGCTGTCAGTTGGTTCTTTGTCGCGAAGTCGGCCGAATCGGCGACCGGTCTGTGGGCACACACGCCTGCGGGGAACAATGCGGCCGAGTGCGACCAAATCCGTTCGCTCGCCGGTGCGGTGCCGGGGACCGCGGAGTCGCCCCTTCTGCTCGTCTAATCGGCCGGGCGTGACCGAGCCGCGACTCGCCCGCCGCCCTCCTACGTCGGATTGGTCGGCGCCGCGCTGCTGCCCGACCACCACCTCAAGCTGACACTGAAGTTTTTACTTCTCGACACTCGGGCAAACATGTCGGTGACGGCGGCGCCAATGAATCTGTTTGTTCTGCGCACCGCCCCGGAAGTACTGTTCACAGCTTGGCCGACAACGGCGAAAAGTGGCGCGACAGACGGAACGCGGACAGATCGAATGGCGGCGCAGTTCTACCGACGGCCAGCAGCGCCAGGATCCGTCCTACAGTCGGTGCGAACTTGAAGCCGGCGCCGGAAAAGCCACCGCCGATGACCACGTTTGCGAAGCGCGGGTGGCGGTCCAGGATAAACTGGTGGTCCGGTGTCATCTGCAACAAGCAAAAATGCTGCTTCGAAGTCGAAAGTATTCAACAGCAGGAAGCGACAGTTCAGTACTAAAGAAGAAAGTGACATTTCGGTTTCAAGCGATTATCAAAACTATGTAGGCAAAAGCAGTTCTCATTTTTCCGGATCTCTATAGCTTCATCCTAATTTTATGCAATTGGTGCACTGCTGTGTCCAAACATACCGTGTACATGCACGTATCGACAATTGCCGGTCGATCGGATATCAGCCCAGGAAAATGTTTGGCTATATGCGCCCGTGGAACGGTGACAAAACGATCATTCTCCAGTTTGGGAAGGTCACGATGATCGGGATGTACTTTTGCTCCTTCGTGAAGACACAGCTGCAATCGATGATAACGATACAAATGCGATCATTCAAACTAGCTGCTTTGCGTACTTTAATCATGCCAGGGTACTCAACGATGGGCAGGCCGTACATCTCTTCGCCTTGCGGTGTTGTAATGATCAAACAGGGGAAAGCGTCTGTCGAGTATTTTTCCGGTTCTTTTGCTTGCCAGTAACACACTCGAACCGCTTCTGGCTGCAAAGCAAATAAACAGTTGACGACAGAGACTTGTTGTGATGCAAAAGAATGCAAAGCTGTCTATTCAATGCGGCGCACCTGGACTGGAAGTTGTATATCTTTAACAAAGTGCCCTAGCCAAGATCCGAGACAAAACACAACAGAGTCAGCTGTGTACGTGTCACGCGCGGTGGTAATAGTAACAGTTGATCCTGGCTGAAAATGGATCACTGGTTCACTGTCGTGAATTGTTCCACCGAGTCGTTGGAATTCTTCCTGAAAAATGTACAAATCGTCGATGCACTATAGAAAGAAGCGTGCAGTCGCACCTGAAACACGCTCAGGCAGCGGTTTGCAAAGAGAACGCCGGCCTTCGGGTCGTACAGTCCCGTCCACGAACTGTCGTACGAAAATTGCGGGAAGCGTCTTGCGACTTGCTCATTAGTCAGCACCTCGTGATCCATTTTAAACTTCGCTAACAAGCCAGCACGTTGCGCGGTTGATGCCGCATCGCTCATCCACAACAGGCCAGTCTCCCTTCGAATGGATTAATAATAGTATGCGTTTCTTTGATCAGCTTTAGAGTAAACTAATACTTGAATAGTTGCTGGCCAGTTGCTTTCTCCAGCTCGGCCCATTGTTTGTACGCGTCGACGACAAGTGGAATAAGCGAAGAGCTGGTGTGCGCTTGTCGGATGATGCGGGACCCGCCATGCGAACTGCCTCTTGTGTGCGGCAGAGGAAACTGAACAAAAAAGGTTCTTTTTGGGAATAATTTGGCACTGGACACAATTTATAATCAGTCCCATCCTATACCTGTTCCAAGAGCAACGTGCGCTTTCCTAATTTGGCCAAGTGGTAGGCGGTGGCTGATCCTTGAATGCCGGCGCCCACAACGATGCAGTCGAATCGACGCGACGACATGGTCCGTAGAGCAGGCAGCAGCAGGCTGTGTAAAGCAAAATCAGCAAACTGCGGCCTGGTGATCGATGAGCGGGTCAGGCCACACCGCCAACGATAAGATCTCGCCCGGTTTGCGCTCAATCCATTGCATTGACAACCACACCTCTACGCACAATCCAATGTTTGTGGTTCATTGGTGAATGACTGCTGACTTTTTTTGCAAAAAACCTGTCTCATCGAATCATTTTGCGTTTATCCAGTAGTGAGATCAATTAGTGAAACGGACGCCAGTACTGAGCCAAAGCGCAGTCAGAGTCAGAGAGACGGATTGCTAATCATTAGTAAGAAAAGGATACAGTTTCTAAATCGGTGACGCTGTTGGTGAAAACCGATGCTCTGGTGGAGTCGTGCAGCTGCTCGAGCCACTGCTACCGCTCACTGTCGATTCGGAGTCCTGGTCAGACGAACCTTCATGCTGCGTTGATGACTCTGTCAAGTCTACCGACGGCGCCATTTCTGTCTTTAGAGCCGTCTTTTTCAGCGTCTTCGTCGTGGACGGCCTATGGACGGACGCTGCCACAGTCGCCCTTATTGAAGAAGTAGGGGTGGTCTGCGTCGATGTTGTGTTGCTGGCCGTGGTTGTGCAGCTGCATTTCTCACAAGCTGTTATGTTCGCTGTACCAACCGAGACTCCCTCTCCTGTATGTGTCGACGGATCTTTCGCATCCGATCTGGTGACGTTCGAGCTGAAGTTCACGTTGGTGGTGTCGGGATGGGTGGAGGAGCCGCCCCCCAACATGGGCAACCGCGTCTCGGTGCGCGACTTGGGGCTGGTCGTCTGCGACGAAGAAAAGTTGACGGAGATGGTGTTGTTCATGCTGCCGCCGAGGCTGTTGTTTGACGTGTCCAACACCGCCTGCTGCGCCATTTCGGCCACCCGTTTCTTCGCCGTCCGCCGTTTCCACCAGATCGCGCCGACGAACATCATCACGAGCAGCGCGAGGCAGGCGACGATGCCGACGATGGCGTACCAGGGCACTGGGCCCGCTTCGGACTTCAGCTCTTCGATTGCGCCTTTATTTACATAATGCGTACTGTTGATAGTCACTACGTGATTATTGTTCGCGTCTGTAGGCAGTTGTGTACTCGGGCGTGGTACATGATCGAAGAGGTAGACATGCGCAGGGACGATGACCAGCACGATCATCACCGTGGAGGATATCATATCTTTTGCTTAACCAACTGCCAACCGACCGAGTCGTAAAAAGAATCGTTGAACAAATGAGGCGGCAGCAAGTGGTCGCTATATTATCAATAACTCTTGACTGATCGGGTATTGCTGTCACGTTGAGGTCACGTTGTCGCATTCACTTTAAAATGTTCACTTCAGTCGTTGTTTACTACGGTTAAATGTTTTCGGACCGGCAGCCGTCCGACGACGTCTTTAGTACTGTTCGATTTTCGAGATGGAGAAACACTTGCGGTCTAGGCGGATGTAAAAAAATTGAAGAGGGTAAATAAGGCAGTTAGCATTGCAACATTTCGATTGGCGCGTCTGCGTCGCACCGTGCGTACACTGAACATATTGAATAACACTTTAATTTTGCGCAAGGCGCTCTGGATGTTCTGTCTTCAATCCGTAAATCGAAATGCGATTCGTTTTAAAGGCTAATCTGCCTATATTATACACTCGGGTAATATTTCGTTCGGTTAGTAAAGAGAAGTGCCCACTGCGATGGTCGAGTCCAGTCCCGTCCGTCGACGCCGCCCTCGAAGACCGCCGAACAAATCCCATCAGACCCGGCGATTGCTATAGTCTCTTCTGACTCTATTGCGGATTCTTCTGCATTAGCAGTAAGCGGGTTTTCAACCGATGCACGTTTAGCCAAGCCCAAAGCCCTCTTGTCCACAAACATCACTGTTGATTTGGAGAGGCTCTGTAAGCAGCACACTGCGCATCGCTGACGGGAGTTTGACACTGACGTTATTGTTCCGCCCTGAACGATGACAATGCACATCCGATTGATGCAGAGACAGATCGATCATGCAGTCGATTGCCGACAGAGTTGGGGAGCAGCGCTCAGTATCACAGTTAGGAAAGTTGTGGCACACGAAGTTGGTTTGTTTTGGGCATAGATTCGCCTGTGCTTTGAGGGAACAACAGGATTGGTGATGGGATTGGTGTACATTTCACATTCCAACTTGATTATAGTACAACAAGTAGCTGAGATGGAAAGTTTAAAACGTCTTGGCAAAAAGAGCGGCGATGAGCATAGCGACGACGGTGATGAGCGACGGGACTTGAGCTGCGCCGGCCAGCGTGCAGGGCGGCTGGTCGCATGGGGGTTGACCGTCCAGCGCTTCGAACGATGGAAATTGAGCGGCATCGGCCAGCTTGCAGTACGGCAAGTACACGTGCACCGGACGGTCGATCGCCATCAGCACCGCGGCCCACGCCTGCGAGCCGCACGTCGACTCGATCGGACCCTTGATGCAGTCCACGTAGCTGCGGAACGTGCTGAAAAGATGAAAGAGTTGTGTGAACAAGATTATCGGAAGAAGTGGAAGGAGACAAAGAGCTGCAGACAACGTGCTTCCGCCCGGAAAATATAGCATCGTCCAACTGCCATGGATTTTCTACTTTCCACAGTTCAATTGACTGAATTTTTGCATATCGTTTTTCTTTTGTCCTAGTGTCACCCCAGACTGTCGGTATTTGACAAACTCACTTGCAGGTGTTGCTGCCGGTCTGAATACTGTCCTGGGAAATGCGCCTCTCGCAAATGATGACATCGGCGCGAGTCGCCACGCGCAGGTAGCAGTCCCAGTTGGCGATCATTGCTGCAATGGCATCAATACCTCCGTATACCCTGTCCGCAAAATAATGAATTTCGAGTCACCAACCATTGTAGCCTTTGCCGCAAGTGTATTCCAACGCCGCATCGGCGACGGCGAATCGAGCCTTGATAGGTTCCTGGGGATAGCACGCTTTCTTGATGATGCTGCCTCCTAGGCACTGATTGAAACGTTTGTAAGCTCTGAAAAAGTGAACGGGGAAAGTGGCATTGACACTGATACTTATGTTTATCGAGCAACAAGTACTTTAATTATTGAAGAAGGGCCCACTTGCAAATCTGCTGAAAGTAGTCGAGCGATGTCCGAGGGAGATCGTTGATGGTGAGAGCGTCCACCTGGCCGGTGTTTTGAGTAAAAATGCCCAGAGTCCTCAGCTCTCTCGAACAGGTGCTAATCCGTTGCTGCGAAGTGACGTCGCACGTGGATCCGATCGGATGTTGCGCGGTGACTATCGCTACGCAAGCTGCAATTAAAGCTAGTGACCAGTACTCTGCGGTGGTTGGAGACAGCTCGAATATACCTATGCTAACCAGTAGAGTAGCGTTGGCCATGGTACTTGACAGAAGCAGTCGGGCGACGGACGCTCGCGCAGGGGACTGAGAAGGACTTAGACATTGAGCACAGGAACAACTTGCGCAAGCCTTTGAGAAGCGACGAGCGGCTGTCAGTTGGTTCTTTGACGAAGAGTCAAGCGAATCACCGACCGGTTCGAGGACGCACGTCGTAAGCACTCCCCCGTCGCAGGCGCTCCCCCTGGAGGAAATATGACGTCATTGTTGCCCCCTTTGTTCGTCATAAAGCCTCCCCACTAAGTTTCATCGCCTGTGCTTTTGAGAGAATGGACGAATGTCCAAATCAATCGATGAGCTAGTGCTACTGTGATGAACAGAGAAACGAAGAAGCGGGTAACTGCTGGGATCGGTACACACACTGGCAGATGAATGACCTTGCAGATCTGCTGAACGTAGTCGTGTGTGCGCACGCTGAAAGATACCGCCGAGGGCGAGCGCATCCAGACTTCTTCCACGACGGAAGACGCCCAGAGTCATCAGCTCTCTCGAGCAGGCGCTAATCCGTTGCTGCGAAGCGGCGTCACACAACGGTCAGAACGATTGTTGCGCTATAGCGATTGCTACGGAAGCTGCAATGGGTCGACCGACTCGTATGAGAACGGTAAAGCAAATGACGCAGCATTAAATTTGCCGGAGAACCAAATTAAACATTTTCCAACCATTTCGTACCAAGTGGAAGACGGTGATCGGTTGATCGGTGAGCGAGTGACGGACGTAACAGGCGCTAGCGATGAACTCGACGCACGCACCGCACAACTACATGTTCACGAATGGTGGCGGCGGCGCTGATGACGAAGAGGAGGGCCACTACGAGTCGCTGAACAATCTGGCGGTGGTTACGCCGCCCAAGAGCCCCGAATACCGTCCAAGCAGGGGCGGCGGCGAGTGGCAGTCGTCCAAGTCAGCCTACAGCACGGACGAGACCGAGCTGTTCTCCCATCCCGAAACCGAGCTGTTCTCTCGTCCCGAATCCCAGCGCAGCGACCTCGTCAACGAGAGCGACCGACGCGAGGGCGGCGATGGACGATCCGTCTTTCCCGTTGGTGAGTGAGCATGTTGTCGGGGAGGGCGTGTCCTAGGTTGAATCGGTGTGTCCAAGAAAAACTGATTTGCTCTGAACTTTCAGCGCCCTTTTTCCTCTGAGGTAAGGTTAGATACAGGTAGTTAGTGGGCTGTTTTCATTTAACGGGTATGTATCCATGTAAGAAACTGCTCAACAATTGCCATCAACCAACGCAAAACGTTGACTTATGATGATTGCAGCGAACAAGCGGACACTGTCGCCATGGATGTTGCTTATCGCGGGCTCGCTCTTCCTGTCAGCGGCCAGCGCGACGGTGATCGTCGCTATCGGCCTCTACTTTGGGTGGGAATTCTTCTGAACGATCGCCCACCACCGACAATCTCCTCGCCTTCTGCATTGATATCAGTCTGCGACTGATAATTCGACTATCTCATTGTTGCGCACAGCAAAAGTCAGACACGCCAAGGTATAGTAAAGTTTCTCCGGCATATAGTATCTTCAAAAGGCGCAAATTTTCTACTAAGAAAAATTGGTTGAATACAAAAAGTGAGTTCAATCAGCGCCAACCAACGACTGAAAATCTGAAAGCACGCAAAACTCAAATCTGATTCTCCGATTGATCTACTGCGCATCTTGCTTTGAGTTCCCAATCGCAAATGCAGCACTGACAGCCAGCGCGCAGCATACAGTTGGAGTTCGGCACGAATTGCGTAGTATGCATGTAGGGTAGAGAATTTTGCATATTGACCACAGTGAAGTGGCCATGATATATTTCTTTTTGGCAAATACGTCGATAACTATGTCTAACAATGTCTAACAATCGCTAATAAATGGCACAACAATCTCTTCAATATGCTAGCTGATCAAGTACCAGTCATCAATAAGTCAACACCGTGAGCAACTACTATCACTTGTTATCGGCAAAGTAACCAAAGCGGAAACGCAACTGCTCGAAGAAGATAAACGTAAGAACGGTGTGAGGAGCTAGACGGATCCAGGCTGGTATGAATCCCTGAAGATTAAAACGAAACATTAGTAACTAGCACTGTAAAAGTACCGTAGCAGTACAGTACCATGAAAATACTGTAGCAGTACAGTACCATGAAAGTACTGTAGCAGTACAGTACCATGAAAGTACTGTAGCAGTACAGTACCATGAAAGTACTGTAGCAGCACAGTACCATGAAAGTACTGTAGCAGTTCAGTACCATGAAAGTACTGTAGCAGCACAGTACCATGAAAGTACTGTAGCAGCAAAGTACTGTAAAAGAACTGCGCTATATACTGTAGTGGCAACTACAAGCAACAATGAAGAAAAATGAAGGGGGTAGCAACAAGCGAACGATTGATACAATCGAATGACAACAATGATCACAGTACGATAGGAACGCGCAATAGACGACATAGAACATCTATCAAGCTCTCAACACCGAACACAGAATGTAGTGGCGAGCGTTGCGGGATCACTAGGCCTTCTTTGTCTCGAAGTAGCCGAAGTTAAATCGAAGCTGTTCGAAGAAGACGAACATCAGTACCGTATGCGGCGCCAGGCGCACCCAGGCAGGGATGAAGCCCTGAAACAGGTAGGCAAGCGTAGTGCTAGCTCCAATCACCGAGACATAAAGTGCTGCTGAGAGGCGCCGCATTAGCATAACCGATACCGCTTCATCAATTTGAAAAAGTATGCAAACTGACCTTGAAGAATCCGAGCGGGCCGAGCTTTGCAGTGAAGACGAAGCAGTCAACGACGCCCTGAAAATGGAACAACGTTGTACGCGTATCATACACTAATCTGAACATATTTTTTATATGCACGTTGAAATTCAGCACAATCAAGGGTACCCAAAAAGCATACGGTATTCTACGTGGTCAATCCCGAATCTGAACTGTGAAACAAAATAAGTCAGACCTTGAACTCTCCGGGCTTGGCGTTCATCATCCGTGTCTTCAACACATCCATCGGCTGCGTCATCATGGTCGCAATGCTAGCCTGAATCAGTAAAGCTCATTCCAGGAGCGACACGTGAAGAAAAAAGTGACGAACGGCGAGGAAACTTGAAGTGAAGTGAGTGGCGAGATTATCGCCGACATAGCCAGACTCGAGCAACATCTGTTTAATCTGGTCGTAGAAGGACAACTGGCCGATGGTCATGAGCACCGCTCGAGCGGTCGCCATCGTCGCTCCGTTGAATAAAGTCTTGACGCCTTCTTGAGTGTAGATCTTGTAAATACCGTCGATTGCATGCTTGTAGCTGTACAGAGTCAAGCAATTAAACAGTTTGTTATCAGTTAATTAATTAATCAATCAATCAATCAGTTTTCCGTTGATCATTCAGTTAGTTAATCTGTTAATAGTAATAGTTCACCGGTAAACCAGTTGAAACACAAACATTCAGAGTAATTGGAAGCACTGAGACCGCTGGATCATCCAATAAGCTTTTAAATTGTTGTCTGTTTCACCGCCTGTTCCAAATATTTTAAGCACGTCCAAACCGTGTTTAGACGATTTGATTAAGAAATGGTCGACGTGCAAACCGATGGAAATGATATCGGTAGCTCTGTTGCACCCAATGCCGACGATACGAACAATTGCAGAGATAACTTACTTTCTTCTCAATTCCGGAGCCACTTTCATATCGTTTTGCATCCGTACATTAATCATATCGCCAGGCGTGCCGACCAACCCGCCGCAAGCACCCGACACGCCGGCAAGAAACGCCTTCTGGTAGAACGGCAATGGTCCCTTGTCTGCAATTCGTCCAACGTGCATCATTTAGTTTCAATATAAATTAAAGTGCTTTACCTTGTGGAAACTGCTTCTTCAGTGTCTCGTACATTCCAAATCGAGTGGTCGAATAGGTCAGCTGAGGATGCGCGCCAATGGTTAAATATTCAAGTGCCTTTAAAAGGATTTCGGTACCTGTCGAAGAATCGACGCTGAGAGACCGTTGTACAGACCGAGGACCCCGTCGGCCTTGACGATCTTGACAGCCATTCCACCGAGCGTCAACTTTCCATGTTGTTGAGTTTGTAAGTGAACCTGAATCCGAAAGAATTAACAAATAATAGCGAAAAGGTGGTTTATAATCAAAATATGTCGATGTGTAACCAGAAAATCGAACTTGGGTCCCACCACGATCAAGTAACTACGCGATACTTAACTGCTGTCTTAGGTTCGAACGCAGAATCAATAATAGATTCTTGGTAAAACGATAGGCAAAACGTGCTGTCCCATAACGACAGAGCTAAATCTGAACATTTATTAACTGAGCGTTATAGTACTCGATTTGAATATCTTCACCAGGGGCCGTATTCATCAACAGCCGGATTACTTATCTTGCGTTATCAGTCCTATCAGAGATAGCCACGAGGGGGGGTATGAGGGGGGTATATCACCCCCACAGGCACCCAAATCACCCGAACCGAAAAATGCCGCAAACCCGTGGCTATCTCTGAGTCCTATGCTACTTCACGGCCCGTAACCTTGGGATTAGTAATCTTTACAATGGTGAATACGGCCCAGATATAAAATTTTCACTATACCTTAAGCAGATCAAGAGGATGCGTGCAGCAAGCAGCTCCGGCCGAAGCCAACCCGCCGAAGTACCATCGGCCGATTCGTTTCGTGTTGTCCAATTTGTCCGCCATTGTCACTAGAGCTCCAACTGCTCTGCGTCGTCGACCGGTGATGTACAATGACGCGAGACGCGCCGGCAAATCCGAGTGCAAACGTCTGCAAACCGGTCGGGATGGACGCTTTTTTACACTGTACTCGTCACTGGCATCATTGACCAAATCGAACGATAATTCGTCATGCAACCAAACGCGCGAACAAAGCGCCATTTTCAATATCCAAGGAATCGATTAAAATAAAATAGTTTATTGCCTTCTGTATTGCTGTCCCACAAACCAACATCTGAGGCAAGACACAATCGAACCCAACAACAACAACAGGGAAAATGCAGAATCTCAAGTCCTAAGGAACCATATCTTGTTGAGGAAAGCTAGCAACACCGCTAAAGAGACGGCCCAGACGAAGTGTGGTCCATCAGTTTGCTTCGCGAATTCCCTGCAGGCAGCCAGCAAGCGAAGGACCAACGATGGCTCTGATTCAGGTCTTTTCTGAACGAACCGAATGGTAATAATCAATCAATGATGAAGGAAAGCAAACCTTTTCAAAGATGAGTTCTCTCTGAGTCAAATAGCTGACTATAGCCGGGTCGTCTTTGCTAGTCGGCACCATGTACTCGCTTTTGAATGTTCGTCGCCACCAGTTTTTCGGCCAACCACCGCTGCAAATGAACAACATGTTCGTGGATAACAACAAATGGGAGAGTGATCGCTTCGAATAATTCACCGTTGCGATATTTGACCCCGCAATATCTCATTCATCAAAAACTTGGGCAAGTTAAACTGACGGCTACAGTAAAACCCGGGTAAGTGCAGCTTTTGGCCGGATCCCGAGAGGCTGCACTTATCCGGGTTTTACTGTATACAGTACTGCTGCATTCGGCATTGAGGTCAAAATAGTCGCGACCCATTGTCCGGTGATGAATGAAGCGATCACAACGGTGAAATAATGGCATTCAGGGCGAAATCGCCTCGACCGAACTTCCAAAAATAACGTAATTACTCACTCTTTGCGTTGCTTTGTGAAGTGATACAGATATAACTTGGCGCGGAGGAAGGAAGGTGGATTTTTGCCGGCGAACGGATTATGCTCGAGTAAACCGAGAACTAAAAAAAGGAAATAGTAATAAATGGCGATATAAATAAAATAAAACAACCAACCGTCTGACTCATTTTTCAATATCTTGTGCGTCAGGGAGATGAACCACGGATTATGCTGGTAGGAACCGAGAGCGGCGAACCACATTTGCCAGTCGAGTCGCGGTTGATGCGGCACTGGAAGACACGAAAGTGATGACAGAAAACAAAATATAGAATGGATAATGTTGCCTGTGGCCCGTTAGTATCAGTCCAACGAGGTTTATAGGCACATAAAATGTACTTACTGACAAATGGAGGCCGACGATCGAGGGCCCCCGCTTTGTACGGGAATTCGTACTCTTCCCAAGGACCGTTCACATCGTACGCGCCTTCCAATACCACTTCTGGCCGACCGCCAACACCCGTCATGCTGAAATACATAGTCTTGATGCCAGCATTCACGAGTTACAGTATCTGACGGAAGTAAAGGGTCTCGCAGAGTTTATTCCCTGAATTTCAATGTCAATACTTTGCATGCATGAGTACTAAAACTAATTATACACTATTATCATCCTAATTATCCTATATTACAAATTCTGCACAGCTTTATGAAAATTCCGAAAATTGCAAGAATTCATCATGCGAGGCTCTTCATGCAAGGAAACGGAAAAGCAAAGGCTGAAAAACATGTAGCTGACGTACCTTCTGAACAATCCGTAGCTGTGCGTCAACTGGAACTTGTCGCTCTTTGCATGCATGCGCTGTACCGATGGCCAGATAGAGGACTGAGCCGCCTGGTCCAGCGATGCGTATGGAACCTAAACGTAGATAAATGACGCTTATATAACAGCGCATAGCCACCAATCTAACGAACCACGCTAATCGCAAATAACACCGTTGACAACGTGCAGACTAGGGCGCACTGTGAAAAAACGAACACTCTTTTGATGAAACTTCGAGAACGAAAGTCGACGATGCTTCTGAAAAATGGGCATCAATTGCTGTACAAGGATTTTTAAAAAAACGGAAATTGAGCAGACCGTGCCATCGCAGTGAATACTTCCATTCCGAACAGTACAGATCCTACTGTAATCGAGAGCGGCACACACCAGCGCAACGTTGCATACAGATCCGTCGGAGTGAAGTCTGGAAATGAGCATAAAAATGAAGAAAGTCGCGAAATCATTCGTACTCGTATCAGTTAGAATGGCGAATCCGTTGTCGAACGACAAACGAACATTGAACAAGTAGACGAACCAGAAGGTGACCAGTCCGCAAAGACTGCCGGTCAATGCCCATTTCAAAATCGAGTACAGCATCGGAAACTGGCGCGATAAGCGTTGCGTCGCTGGAAAAGACAAAAGAAATTCAACAAGATTCTCGCAGAAACTAAAGCGTACAAAGTTTCGATCGCCCAGCATCAGTGATCATCGGCAGACATACGAAGGCGTAAATCAGGTTGAAGAAGTTGTAATTTCCCGTCAGCATGATGTTCAGCATGAACAGAACCTGAGGAAGAACGCTGTAAGAATATTAACGAGGATATATCATGGAGATATCACCTGGGACCAAAACGCAACGATGCGAATGGATTTGAAAGGAACCAGAAAGAGGGGCGGAATGAGAATCTCCACCAAGTACGTCGACGCCACGCCGAACTTCTTGACCCAGTCGGGCAGTTGATGGGCAAAATAGGCCATCGGTGTTGGAATACACTGACTCTCGAAGTGGTGGTGCAATGCTGAAAGCGCACAGCATTATGAGACTGATGGACTTGAAGCAGCAAGGAACAGCAACAATACAATCGTTTAATGGTTTTACACAACGGTTATAAAGACAATGATAGGTGATCAACCGAAAAATAACCAATCCTAGCAACAATTTGTCAAAATAAATTGCTTTTTTTTGACAACATGCAGCTCGCTTACCTGTCAGCCCCCACCAGGTAGGGCATTCGCTGGTCAATTTGACGATGCCCGATGCGAACATAAGTCGAAAGGCGAGCCACCGGACCAGGAACAATGTGACGTTGTCATGCGGTAGCCATTCTGATCGAAACAGTCGAAACGGAGCGACCATTGCCGTCAGGAAGCCCGCCTCGACCAGCAGAGTATCCCATTGGAACCATAGGAAAGTCTGGCCGACCTGCAAGAGGCTGCGCATGTCCCTTATAAGAATTGAGCTTATTCGATGGAATTTGACATGCTTGCACAAGTACAAGTCATTAATTAAATCAAAATCAATTAAAACTTCATAACTTTATGCAAAATGAACGAAATTAAGATATCCTAGCAACAATATGTCAAAATAAATTACTTTTTTGATAATATTCAGCTCGCTTACTTGGAAACAGGAGAAGTAGAGGTACCAGAGGGTGAGAAACACTGTGACACACTGAAATGAACTAAAGACGATGCTGAGGGAAGCGACGACCATTCCAAGCACAGCTGCGAATTCCATCGCGTGTTGAGGCGACAGACCGAACCAACTGACGAAGAGATGGAGCCCGGTCGGCCGATCCCCCAGAACGGCGCATTCCAACAAATCTTCCGATTCTATAATCATTTAAATCGGTAAATTAGCCGCAGACAGATGTTGAACGCCGTACCGCAATGCAGCACACTGGACACTGGGAGGATTCCATGGTCTCCGTAAAGACCTAAAAGAAATAAGAGTTGGGAAGATTACTGTAATCGCAATGCAGCATACCTGGAATCTGGTGGTACACGGACGCGAAGGCCCACAGGTAGATAAACGACATCAACCAAAGAAACCATTGACGCACTTTGGTTGGTTCCATTGTCAGCGGGTAAGCTCTTCCAGGCAAGTTAAAGATACTACCATATAAATCATCCGATAACCATCACCGAGCCGATCTATTCATTTGTTGTTCAGGTCAGTCTATTTCAAACACTAAGAAAAACGATCAATAAACCAATTGCAACAAAGGATGGTATGTATGCTCACTTGAGAAGTAGAGATTTGATCTGTTGTTCAAAATGACTACTTAGTCAAAATGCAGAACGCAGTGGAAGGCTGATTGATCCAACACTTTATGACTGAACAAGAATGGCAACCCATGACAACTGACAATCAATAAATAGACATCAGGCAAAAAGTATTCTTAATAGAGCAATAGTAAGGCAATAACAGCTAGCGCACAACGGCGCGCCACCCGATAACAACTTTGACTTTGGAACAACAACAAGAAGAAAAGTAAACCCTAAAATCAACGAGATGACGAAAATCGAATGAAGCTTGTCGGGATACCAAAGCGCGTCCGTCTAGTCGTACTGTTCGGACATCATGAGCAGCACGAGCGACGTCCATCCGGTGAACGGATGCGTCCCTTCGCCGTGGCCCGTCTCGTCGTTGTAGTGCTCCCACAGGAATCCGGTGCGTTTAAACTCGCGCGCGACGTTGGCGACGACGGCTCCGCGCAGCTCCGAGTAGACCTTGAAGGCCGTGGCCTGGTGCGGCCCGGTGCTAGTCGAGTAGTGCTTCAACGCCGACAACGCCAGGTAGTTCATGTTCATCCAGACCGACCCGCGCCAGTAGGGCGGGTCGTGCTCGGTGTTCTTGGCGCCGTAGAGCGGCGACGTCCGGGCCAACGATCGCAGTCCGTGCGGGGTCCAGAGCAAGTCAGGGTCGGTCAGTTGTTCCAAAATGCGGCCGAGCTTGGGCGAGTCGGACGGGATCAGACGAAGGAAAAGTGGGAACAGACTGACGTAGCCGAACGTGTCGGTCACCAGTCGTGCTTTCGGCGCCCGCAGCACTTCGCGCGTCATGTCCGGTCGAGCTGGCGGTCGTGGTCGGCCGTCTGGGCCCATCACGGGCGGAGGCTTGACTAGCTTGACGTGACGAGTATGGAGGCCGTAGTCGCAGTATCTTCCGGTCTTTTCGCTCCAGTGCCGCGAGTCCAGGTGGGCGATGTTCCCGAGCATGTTGGCCGACGCAACGAACGCCTTGTGATCAGGATCTTTGACGCGCTCGGCCAGTTCCGTCATCACCTGCAAATTCAATGTCAGCAACGAACGAGCACAAGGCAACGAATTGAAAACCGCTCGAAAAAGAGAAAGATATTGGATTTAAGAGAGTAGCGCAAAAAATATGGGCATCTCAAGTCTTTGTTTACAATCAACAAGAAGTAAATTTACAAAGAACAATGATCACCTTGGTTGACACAGTCATCCAGCAGAGTAGATCGAGGTGGTACTCGCCGTCACTCGGATGGGACGCGCGTGGGTAGTCGTCGAGACCGGACGGTAACGTCTTCGGATTGAGTTCCATGTCGGTGGTGGCATTTCGGCCACGCCACCGATAAGTGCCCGGCTCGGGACCGCTCTGCGTTCGATTCAACCAGCCGTACCAGGCCTTCAGGCGCGGATAGACCTTTTCCAGGTAGGCGGCGTGCTTGTCGGCAAACTTTTCTTCGGACAGATAGCGACTGAGCAAGTAGAAGAACATCGGCGGGTTGGCAACCGAGTTGCGCTGGACGAGGAACTCGGCGGGAACCTGAAACGGGTATGGTATAGCATTATTGCTCCATTGTGTCATGGATCGTATACGGTCGCTACTTCAATCTAATTGGTTATGAGATTGTTTTGGGGTTTTAGCTCACAACTTTAGGCTTATTGTTAGGTTTCGCTCATAGATTCTCGTAGTTTGTCGACCAATTCCCAATATATATTACATTAGAACCAGGTGAAGTAAAGACCCGGCAAATAAAGATCGCTGTTGGCTTCGATTAGCACATTTAGTCCTGATTTGACCGCGGATAAGTGCAGTTCTAGGTCGGATCCCGAAGAGCAGAGTTAAACCGCGGACTAATTTAACCAGAAAGCAACGCACCTTCTGCTCGGCCTCCGCACCCAGGATCATCTCGCGCGGGATCCACCCCTCGACGTTCATCAGGTCGAGCCACGAGCCGAGTATCTCCAGGGACAACTCGGTATCGAACTTGCGAAGCAGCAAATGATGGAATCCTTCGTCCCAGATGAATCCGCGAGGAAAGAATGGACGAGAAGGCACCGCTGTGAAGAGCGCGTGCGGACCGTACGGGACCGGCTGCAAAGAATCAATCATGTTCGAGTGTTTGGGGTATTTCATCAATGGCAGTAAATGCAACTATTGCAATTACAATTGCGGGAAGTGCGGTGATTGGTCAGTTGTGACTGGGCGGGAAAACTGACCAATCATCACACTTACCGTATATTAACTATAGCAGTTGCAAAAGTTCTCTGAAATACCCTCCTCCTCTGGACAAGCAGCTAACAAAATGAGAGAAACAAATCGAACACAGCACCGTAAACAACGCAGCACAAGCAATACTACGACAATTATTAACCTGCGAGTTGTAAGGTCCTTGGACGCGGTTCGATCCGTAAAAGTAACCGATGCTGCCGACCATGTTGCACAGCGCATAGTGACCCATCGTCTGGTAGAATTCGGGGTAGCCCTGAAAATATGACAAACATTCTGTTGCATTCCATTAAGAATCGAGTTGGCTGTCATTTAAGGATGCTCATATGTAAAAAGCGATTCATTTGATTTAGCAAAGCTCACAGGAAAGCACAAGAAACGCACCTTGGCGACGAGGCCAAACGTTTGCTCGAATTTTTCTTGGAATGCTTTGCTTCGCTCCGCAATGAGCCCGTCGAAGACCTCTCCGGTCAGCTTATTTGGTCGCTTGTCGAAGCTGCCCGATTCGAAGATGACGTCGAAAGAGGTCGACTTGGTGAAGGTGACTTGGACGAGCAGCACGTTGGGTCGTTCGGTGGCCGGAGCTTCGAGCGGCACGTAACCCATCAGAGAAAGATGATGCGGTCTCGACTGCTCGGACTTGAACTCGAGCACTTGAGTGCCGCCAATCAGCAACTCTTTCATCTTGCGCAGGTCCGTCTGCGGTTCGACGCGAGCGGCCAGAAATGAGCGCGCCACAATATTATTGCCTTTGGAGAAGCGCAGAACGAATTTTCCCAGTTCGGGCGTGTAGCCGTCAATCTTTTCAATGAACTGGCCGCCTATCTCCTTGTCGGTGTTTGTGAGAGGCCGTAAGTACGATCCGTCGGTGTCGGTATCACCCAACGCGATGTATACGACGAACGAGTGCATCGTCGGCGCTTCGGGCACGGCTCGCGCCTGCAATAAGGGCAAGTTAGAATAAAAATAAAAAAGTAACAATCGTACAGCATAGCTGCTCGTCAGAGCAACAGACATACAATCGCTCCATTTCACTTCTTTCGCTAAACAACTTTCTAGGCAGGAATCCCCTCTGTACACCAGTATCTTACCAAGTCACTCGACCAGCCAATCAAACGTCAAGTTATAAACTTAGAGAGCAATACATCTGGCAAGTAGTTTAAATTCAGCGGTGTTATTGCTGCAGTCATTCACACAAGAAAATCTGGCGTACACTGGGTGAGGCGCTAATTCGAGCAGTCCAGTCGCCGCCGTTAGTTCCGCCCGGTCGCTTGACGAATTGGGTGCGGACGACGATGCGATCGTCTTCAATATCCTGCACCCCGAACGTCCGTCCATCGTGCTCCGACCAGCCGTACTTGCCCAGCTTGTCACCCTGATCGCACCAGTGTCTAAAGGCAAAACCGTAATCAAACATTGGCAACCTATGCTTAGAAAAAATCAGTACGGAAGTATGATAAGCCGTACAAACTTGAAAAATTAAAATGGTATTTTGTCGTAAAGCAAATGAAGAAAGACATTTGTTTGGCATATGGCAATCCAAGCAGTGATACGATAGAACAATATATACTGTCCCTGAATGAATGCTAGAGTTTCGTGTAAATTAGAAAGAACTAAAATGAAAAATGAAAAAGAAGAAAAAAGAAATTAAAGAACTAACCGAATCTGCGGCAGCATGGCATTGTGCTGCGGCTGCTCGAACCACATGAGACCGACGACGGGCGACTTGGGCGAGCGCGTGCGCATGCCGAAGTAGAGATTGGAACGGTAGGTCCCCCAGAACAGCTCCGGGCTTTGTGCCGCAGAGAATGCGTCAGCAGGCAGGACGGTTGGCAACGGCGACTTTGTCGAAATGATCGCTGGAAGGATGACGAATTGTTCGTGCATCTGGTAGCCGAAGTAGCCGAACAGCACGGGCAAGAAGAGCACGCTGATCAGCTTGACCACCTTCTCCGACCATCCATTCTCCTTCGGCTTCGCGCCTGCAAGTTCAATGTGCATTAGCACTTGCTGAGATGCTTATGAATGATACAAACGACCAATCAAACCAACCTTGCGGCCTGGGCGGTCGTCGAGGAGGCGACGGAGAGTTGCTGGCACTTTTGTTTTTACCCATATTTGGTTGAGAACCAATTTCTGAAAACACAAAGCGATCAATCAGCAATCAACGAGCATCAAATTAAAACACGCAATCGCGAGGGGACAGCGCGTATACAATTTCACAAACGACTGTTCTTGCTGTCCGCCAATGTGAAACCGGTCTTAATTTTCGGATTGCATATGTCAAAGTCTGTTGATTGTCATCGCGCGATTCGAAAAGAGCAACGAAGCGTAATAATAATCTTGAATAGTACGCGATTACTTTACCACGAGGCAAACTACCCCAGCTGTATATGACTAGCAGACAGTGACTAGCCTTGGCAAGATGCAAACCATCCGGCGTTGGTCAGCCTTGCATCCAGATGCCGAATAGCGCCACCTCGACAACCCAGTCAGCCCCCAGACCGGCTAGCCGGCCGTCGCGCGATGAGAATATGCGCAGCCGAAGAATAGCCTGAATTATCAGGGCAATCATGTGATTTGACGCAGTTTAAAACCGCGTGGCATGCTGATTATTGCATTTTTTGATTGCCGACGTTTGCTTCGTCCGCGCCGCGTGTATTCTCGTCGACGGCCCGCAACAAGATCTAAGATGGGACGCCGGGCCGGTTATTCGGCGCAGTAGACCGATAATTCTCGGCGTAAGAACATATATGACGTTGTAGAACAACAATCGAGCTGCAGTTCTCGAGAGATGTAGCAGCGTCGTCTTTCTTTGTCTTCAGGTAAGCCATTTTCAGCAATGATTGCAGTCTTTCGCAATTAATCTGTTGCAGTTTATACCGAGCTGATTTTCGAATGTGGTGGTGGTCTTTCCTGCTGCGCTAAAAATGATTCCAAGAAGCTGGGCGATGGCGCTCCGCTCGCATTTGTTTACGGTGGCCGGCTACCTAAGTTATTTGTTGTTCCTTTTTGTTATCTTCCTAGTCCACCAGTATTCAAAGCATCACTTCAATCGCTGTGACATGACATTTATGTACCGGTATCCAAAATTCCTTGTAAGTTTTGGTTTCGATTGGACAAGCAGGTATTAACTAATACAGTCGGTTGTTTAGGATATTGACATGACCAAACATGTACGACAAGCGTTTCCTAATTATGCATTGATTTTGTACGGAGAAGGTGATTACGCCGAACAATCAAAGTGCGTTTTTTCTTTTCATTTTTTACAGTGACAGTCATCGCTAATATTGCAGATCATTAAAACTGACGGGAAATCCAGTGCTATTCATTCCTGGAAATGCTGGCACCTCGAAACAAGGTGAGGTGATCGCGGTCTGCTGCTGACTTGAAATTTTCTTGTTTCAGTTAGATCTTTGGCGTCAATGATGCAGTTGAAGACAGAATCGGGCCACACAAATAGCATCGGCTTGTTCAACGTGTTTGCCGTTGACTTTGACGAGGTATCGGCTCATTTCCATTCTGCACTTGTCAGATACGGTAGCAATCAAACAAATTGCGTGGCAGACCAATTTTGCAAGAGATTCACTCTTGTGTGGCCTTTCTTTGCACTGTTACTCATCCTGAAATGGCAAGCTTACATCCGTGAATACGGGATTTGTGTAAAGCCCGAACGATTTGATGATTGAATAAATCAGTGAGAACTTTGTCAGTCAAGCTGACACTTGCCGCGTGTGTTTTCCGTATTCTCGGGATATTTCACAAAATGTAATTGCGATATTTGGTACATTTCTGACCAAGATATGGCCGAATGAATGCGCAAATTTATATCTGCATCCACCCTTATTCAAGTGTATCATTCTGCCTGAAAAAGTGATTCGCGATAAGAAATGTTTGCTTGCAGGAGTTGTGCGGACTGTACGGCGGCTATTTGGTTCGACAGACGCTGTTCGTTGCCGAAGCAATCAAGCGCATCTTCTCCCTATACGACCATCTTCCCATTGCTGAACGACCGAAACAGATCGTGCTAGTTGGCCATTCTATGGGCGGTGTCGTTGCTCGAGCAGTGCTCACGTTACCATCGTTCGATCGGCAGTCCGTCGCCGTTCTCATCACGCTCTCTTCGCCGCACATCGCTGCCCGTAAGTATATAGCTTCCTTATCAACTTCGCCAATGCATACGAAGATGGTTTATCAAGCGAACTATAATTCCCTGAGCTGAAACTGTAGTTTCCGTACTGAATCGGGATCGAAACATGTAGCGAAACACGGATAATTGCAGGCGCTTGGATCCGGTCCATAGCTGCGTTGTCCGTGCTCACAGATACAGTAGAAACCGGATATAGAGAACACGGGAATCGGGGGAAAAACTCTTATATCCGGTTTCTACTGAAGTGTGAGTATAGGATTCGGGGAGCCAGGAACGATCTGCACTGATTTATGATCTACTGCACTTAGTCCTCCGAAAAGCGAAAATTTGCACGATCATCCAATTACATTTTTATGAATCATCCTCTTCTTACTATCCATCAACCATTTATAATGAAACCCGGATATAAGAGCAGCTTTATGATTCCCGTGCTCCATGCCAACGCACTTAAAACCCAGATATGAGAACAACCCTGACATAAGAGACATCTTTCAATTTCCCGTGCATGCTCTTATATCCAAGCTTCGCTGGTTCTTTTCATCGATCGTGTCATTGCAGCTGTCAGATGCGACTCCGAGTTGACGCACTTTCTGCTTGCGGTCAATCGGTACTGGGCGTCGAACGCCAACTCTACCTTGTCGCACCTGACGGTCGCGTCCGTTGCCGGTGGCTCGCCTGACTTGCTCGTGCCATCGTATCTGACAAAGTGGCCGACCTCCTTCAATGTCCCCAATGGCATGCGCCTGGTCGAACGGATCTCGGCGAACATCGACCTCGTCTGGGCGGAGGCCGACCATCTCTGCATCGTCTGGTGCAATCAACTGATGAGGTAAGTCGCTAGTTGTTGCAAGAAAAGTCGAATATAATCTTCGCGTCACGCCGTCCGTGATTCCTAATTCGCGTTTGGGGTGGAAACGGTACGATTTTGACAGAATTCAGAGTCTCACATA
This sequence comes from Plectus exinocaudatus, assembly GCA_034698105.1. Lineage (NCBI taxonomy): Eukaryota > Metazoa > Nematoda > Chromadorea > Plectida > Plectidae > Plectus > Plectus exinocaudatus. The sequence goes on along the minus strand of JAQGAX010000064.1, from coordinate 896 downwards.
ATTGGAAGAGATAACTTTCACGAGTATTATTATTGCACAGCCAAATTTAAAGTTTAGCGCCTGTGTTGCGTTATTTATTGTCATTTAGCAGCGCAGTTCAATGGCAGTACTCCTTGCTGTGAATTTGAAACTGGGTTTTCCACAGCTGATTTAAATTTCCTGTAATGTTTGATATCTGCTCGATCAAGGCTAACCGAACCTTGTTATTAAATTTTCCGTTGCTTAACTTCAAAATATCTCTTTGTGGGATGTGAAATTGAACGATCGGTTTCTTTTCAGAGTAATCGCTCGCGCTCTGTTCGACATGCTTGATCGAAACACATGGATGTTGTCTACGTCGGCTATCTCGCAGTATGAAACGATCAAGTGGCACTTTGAACACAATCGCGGCGCTAAGAGTTTGCACGATGCGAGCGTCGAGGTCGACTCAGCCACTGGGCTTCATCACTTCGAAAGCGTTGAACACTCCAAGCAGTTCTCCTCTGAGCTACTACAGGTATGTTCAGCAATCGTGCGCAAAGTAGCATTTGAAAAAATGAATAGCCAGTAAACAATTATCGGCTAGCCACTAACAACTTAATAAAGTAACAGCAGGCTTATTGATCCATTTTCGAGCGTACATTTGCTCTTGTGGTGCAAACTGATACAAATGTGATTAACAGTGTATTTTTTGCTTCAGATACTCTCAACCGACCCCAAGTCGAAGTCGATCGTCTTGTACAAGCTGTTGGTGGACGAGTCGCTGGTGAACCAGTCGGTGTTCTTGTTGACGACGCAGGACGTGACCAATCTGGCCTTTGAGTGCGTGGACGAGCAGTGCGAGAGCGCTCTTCCACTCGAGCAGCACCGCCTGTTGCCGCCACATTCTCGCTACCTCCATCTGAAACTGACCGACC
>JAQGAX010000063.1:0-27417 GCA_034698105.1 Plectus exinocaudatus | reverse complement strand
CGCCATCAGTACTCAATCTGGAACTGACCGCTACCCTCCCAGACGCCGTCAAGAAAGAAAAGGAAATGTTCCCAGCAACAGCACCAACACTTGAATCATGCGAAATCGCTCTCGGAGACTCAAAAAAAAATTGCAAACGTTTCTCACAAGCCAATTCGGCCACCATTCCGAAAATGGTCGACAAGTACGCTTTGCCAGTTGAATACACCAAAACGTTGACGGGAGAGTGTTTTGTAATTGATCGGAACAAGACAAACGGCTACATGCTGTTCGGTAGTGACAAAGCGTTGGAAGAACTGAGAAAGAGTGAAGTCTGGCTGATGGACGGAACGTTCAAAACGGCGCCGACGGGTTTCAAGCAAATATATACAATCCATGGAATACACGAGAAGGGCGAGTCGGTGGCGCTAGTCCACGTACTAATGGAGAACCAGTCAAGCAAAGCATACACGGAGATGTTGATGAACGTGGTGCTGTGCAGCGAAAAACACGGACACGGCGCTCTCAATCTCAAGCGAATCATAACAGATTTCGAGACGGGCATTCTATCTGCCGTTTCCAAACTGTTCAGCAACAGCGGCAAACTGTCACGCTACAGGCACGTGCAGATGTCCGGATGTCTGTTTCACTGGGCCGACGCAATCCAGCGCAATGCGAAGGGGTTGTTCAAAGCAAGGCAAAAGGTTCCCGCAATCGACCGCTGGTACCAAAAGATACGCGGGTTACCGCTGCTACCCGTTCGGTTGGTGCGGCGCGTCTGGCTTCACTTAGCACAGCAGTATCCAAAAACGCGCAAGTGTCAGCCATATGTCACGAAAATGAGGAATTTTATCAAGTACTTCGAGAAGACTTGGATGAAGAACGACAAGCAAATGAAACTGTGGAATCATTTTGATCACAGCGGACCGCGTACAACGAACGTAGTGGAATCCTATCACTCAAAAATGAAGCACAAGCTACCCACGCATCCCAACATCAGTAGCTTTCTCAATCGCCTGCGCATGTGCCATTACGAAGATATGGTTCGCATTCGGCAGCTCAACGGCCCACTTCCACCCAGAAAAAAGCACAAAATTTACATCAAACTTCACCAGCAAATCGAGGATGTCAAAGAACAGTTCGTTTCTGCTCTCGATCGACCGCACAAGGAACCGCACAAATTGATGGGCCTGATTAACAGGTTCGATTACATTTCTTATGGGGTTTACGGTTTACGGCAGAGGGAGGTGGTCTATAACGATATGAAAGGGTTTGATCGGTTCCTGTGCAATTAAAACGGATAGACCGGTTATGCAATTTTTAAAAAATAAAATGCTTCATTTTGAGACAGAGTGAGGCAAGAGTGCGGTCGTGGACAACAGTTCAACAGAGTGATCGACCTTTAAGTTACTGTTTGACCACAACCGCACTCTTGACTCACTCTGTCTCAAAATGAAACATTTCGTTTTTTTAAAATTGCATAACCGGTCTATTCGTTTCGCCCAACAAAGAAAGTTATGCTTGTAATGTCGCACAGGACCCAATGAACACCTTGTATATGGTAAATGGGGCCCTATTTCGCCCCCGTTGCCTAGTTGCCCCCCATGCGACCCCCACGCCCATCTCTGGCTGCGGATGGTGCACAGAGGTTAGCAACCCCTTTCACGGGAAAGATGGGGACCGGTGGACCCTGCGATCTAACTAACTGACCTAACTACTGACTTTTTATACAGGTACCTGCTCCACATCTCGTATTTGCTCGGATACAAGAAAGTGAAACCGGAAAAGGAGAAAAAGAAGATGGCTCAAACGAGGCAGGCGCGTGCTCGGCAAGTGCTAAAGAGGAACAGAGCCGTTCTCGATCTGAGTGCCCTTCATCAAGACGACGTGGACAGCTTGCTGAGGGAACTGGCTCCGCCCAAAAAGAAAGCACGAAAAGAACCGTTGGCCCAGAGGATGAAAAAGCCCATCAGCATGGCACCACCGGAGACGCATGGTGGCACTTCCAATTCATCTGACAACGATGATGACGACTGGTCTGATCTGGAGACATCGACGACAGTTCTGGACGTTCGGCGTTCACAGCGGCAGCAGATCAGGATGCAGAGAGTACGCGCTCGCTACCGCTTCAACACAGTCACCGACCGCGAGAAGTACTACCAACCGGCCGTCAACGCCATCACCACCGAAGGTTGTCGTCAGCATTTGCTTGATGTCAAGCACCGAGAGGTCGAAAGCGACTATCTGTTTTGGTGGGATTTGCCAGAATATGGCACACTGGATGGCATTAGACGGCGGGTCAGCCCCTTATCCAGTAACAACGCCAGGCCGCTCACTGATGGCAACTACCTGGACATAATCATGACCCAACTCTTTGCCTGGATGGAAGAGTACGGAGCAATCGGCGAAAACGAAACGAACTTCGTATGGGCGGTGTGGCTGCCCGAGGCAGTGAAATTCGGACTCATCAACGGCTTGCACATGTCCCCCCAAGAGGCCAACGACGCGCTCAATTCGCCATATGAGCTTTCTTTCGAAGAGGCTCATCATCCGCTCATCCATGCTACATGATCAAATTAACCTGTCGTTTTACTCATTCTGATTTGCCGAGCAATAACTGCCTGGTTGCTATTGATGTTTTACTCATTCTGATTTGCTGAGCAACAACTGCCTGGTTCACTATATAATTCTCCTTTCATTCCGAGAGGTTTCATTCGAGACCATACCAAATAATACCATACCATACAGAAACGGGACCATAAATGGACGACAGTTTGAGATAAAAATGGGACCATAAATGGGCCTTTGGTATACGGTATCAAAATGCATTACTGTGCACTAAAAAAAGTTGGGACCATAAATGGGCTCGCCCCACCTATAGACTATGCTCCATACGCAACCGTCCAGCAACCTTTATTAGTATACTTGTGCGGTGTTCACCTCTGCATGGCATCCGGAAACGTCCTGGGACTGCGAAAGTTACCATACTTAAAATGAAATTAATTCGCGTACCCGACATGTTTTTAGCGATTGCTGTATTGCAGGAGCATTTGATATCGATTCGGGAGCCGAATTCTTCTTGGCACATTTCTGCAGTACAAGATACTGTACATAGTTACAATGAACATGTGGGGACGTACTTTTGCACCATTTTTGTGTGTTGTGTTATGCTCATTATTCAGATTTATTACATATATTGTGCGTTCTAACTTTGCTGACTTTATTCGTAAAAAAACTTTGTTTAACACCCGTGTATCGTTGGATGGGGTACGGGTCCCCTAAAACCTTGTAAATGGAGGCGATTTTTGACCTTTTAGGACCCATCCTAAATATCTGTCATAAGTTCAGAAAAACGCAATAAAAAGCCATGAAAGTGCAAAATTTATAATAGCCATTCGAATTTCTGGACAAAAGATGTAACTGCTCTGTCTGGCCTGAAAACACGTTCACGGATTGCAAGCTGAATTTTGCTGCCGATTTCCCTATTTTTACCTAAATGACTATACATTTAGTAACTCACTTCGCAATTTTCTTTGGGGGCAAGTTTCTGCAGTTGTTCAATGCGATCCAACCAATGTTTCATTTCTTCTTTCGGGAGCAGATCGATGTTCACTATGCGAAAGCGTAGGTTGCGCAGTTTCATATCGATCATTGAATTGTTGACATTTTTTTCTTCCTAAGAAATTAAAGTGCATTTAAAAATATTCGGGGCACGTACTGTAGTTGTACAGTAAAACCCGGATATAAGAGAATGCAGAAAAATCGAAAAAAATCTCTTATATCCGGGTTCTCTTGTATATTATAGCATAGCAGAGCATAGAACATTGCAAAAAGCCCTCTTATATCAGTATCTGGTTCTACTGTAATTATAAATTTTCTAACATTCACGACTGCAGTATTCAAACAGAACTCGACAGTAATGTACAAACATGTAGCAGGGGTCGAAAATTGCGGGCTCCCAATACTGTTTTTTTAATTTAAGGGGTTTTTCTTTGTTTTCAAATTATATACGATTCGTAATGTTTCCCATTTTACACTATTATTTACCGCAATTTCATTTTATTTTGAACTGTATTTTTTTATTTTTATGTAAATTTTTTTTAAGAACAGGATTTTCTGATCAAAATGATCGCATAGATCCGTAAATATCAAATTTTTTTCAATACGCAATACGCAAAATGCCCCAAAAATACGCAAAACTCCACTTGGTTTTGGAGTCAACCTCCCAGACCCCCCAACTCGATGTGTTGTCAGGTGGTAGGGCAACGGACAAAAAGACAGAGGCAGCATGAGTCTGCAATTGTTTTATTAGAACTAATATCATGTAAATTCCGTACCCTTGATAGTTATCCGGTCACATAACCTTTGCATTGGCAGATATGCCGTTCTTGGAAGTAGGAACCAGCTCAAAAATGCACATATCTCTCTATTGTTTCTCTTTATTCTGTTGTAGTGCAATGTTTATATAACTAATGTTTATGATTACATAGTTCGTTTCAATGGCCCCATGATAATAGGCACAACGCTAATCGACAATTCGAAGGAATAATTCCGACAAATCAAAAGATGGGTAAAGAAGCAATGTTGCTTTTGATAAATTAACAGTTGCTATTTTTCGGGAAGGAGATATTAGTTGAGTAATACTAATTTTAACGAAGAACAGTATTACCAAGGTTTCGAACACATGACACGATTTTTCTGAACACGAAGCTTCCTTTAATGTACCTTAAAACGGATCACAAAATGGTTATATACTTTGCTGAGACTTAGTATTCGGGAGTATTTGAGTGGGAAAACTCTGAAAATCCGGTAAAAAAATGCGAAAAATGATATTCGTGCCGAGATACGGCGGGAAATTTAAATTTCGCATGCTTAAAATTTTAAGTAGTTACAAAGTTGCCTAAACTTCACCAAAACAAGATTTTAATTACCGTTAGATTGAAAATGACGAGAGGATTCGGAAAATGGTTATAGTTTGAAAATTTTATATTTTTTTAAAAAATAACCAGACCATTAATTTTTTGTCGTTCGCATTTTTTGAGTTTTTTGCGTTTTTAGACCAAAAGTTGAATGATGTCCAGTGGTTAGAGTTCGCTTGTATTAAAGCGCTATAGACTCTCTATCGATTTATGTCATTGTAAGATGATATTGCCTGAACATGTATACAGTCAAAACTGGATAAGTGGAAACCGCTTAAGTGAAAAAACCGGATAAGTGGAAAAAAATTTCCTTGCCGGATCGATTTCCCTTTATCCGGTTTTGACTGTACCAGCAATTTTAGACGAAAGATGACGAGGCCAGATGGTGAGAGGTTATTCATTTGCATATGTCTTATCCGTTTCATTCTTTGAAGTTTCGGTGTGTATTGGGTCTCAATGTAATTTAGGCATGGAGTAGTATGAAAATGTGTTTTTTTTATCAAAGCATACCGTTTTGATTAATCAATAAAGTGCTGAATGCGCTGATTTCATTGCAACAATGAAATTGGTCAAAAAATTTGAATGAGCTTGCGCTTTACTGTACTTCATCGGAATTGGCAACTGAATAGCAAAAAGCAGCCATACCAGCAAAACACCAATTTGCCAATCATAAGCTGAATCATAAACAATATTCACTGCATGCATGTGAAGTGATTTTCATTCGAAATTCAAGCGGGGTGGTATCTATTCATGTTCCACCCCAGACATGAACACGTGTTTGGACTTGGGTGGGTTACGGTCGACGGTCCGCAGGGTTCACAGACGGTGTGAACCATACATGTAAGTGGGGGGAGGTTGGGGGGAGGTTACCCCCCCCAACTCGAAACGGCCAAAAACGAGAGAAGGGTCCCCCCTTCTCGTTTTCGGCCGAAGGCCGAAAAAAAAACCTGAACCCCCCCCCTACCCGGACCGGCCAAAAACGAGAGAAGGGTCCCCCCTTCTCATTTTCGGCCGAAGGCCGAAAAAAAAACCTGGACCCCCCCAACTTTGGCCACCTGTTACATGTATGGTGTGAACCCCAACTTTTTCCAGTGTAAACCACAATTCGTTTTTGGCTAGTTCTTCGCAAACACATTTCATATTCCCGAACTCAATTTTTCAAATCGTACTGGTTCCCTTGGGTTAGTCACATAACTCGATATGCCAGAATCTACGTCTGTTCCATCCCGTCCATAAAAATTACCATACCACAATGAAGGTGAGTTCAACCCCCTCCACACCACCAGCGCCTACGTTGCACCAACAAAACCTGTTGCAGCTTTCGACCAGTGATGCTCGCGGGCCAGCCCGCAAGAGTTTTCAAAATTCAGCGCGCAAAAATACCTAGGCCCAGACCCAGCTCGCGGCCCACAAACTCACACATAAACTCACATATATGAGTAAAATTTGAAAATTTGAAGATTTTGTGGGCCGCGGGCAGGGCCTACGGGGAAATTTAAATTTCCTACCGTATCTCGGCACAAATATCATTTTTCGCATTTTTTTACCAGAGTTTCGGAGTTTTCCCACCCAAATATTCCCGAATACCAAGCCTCAGCAAATTATATAACCATTTTGTTATCTGTGCCAAGCCAATCTCGGTCCTTAGAAAAAGCCTGTCTATCAAAATAATAATAATCATTGTACAGAAGTATGCTTCTTTGCATTAAAGCATATCAGTTTCGAAGGAATGCAAGAAAAATATAACTACCTGTCTGCCCCTATGAATTTGGAAGGAACGTGTCAGAAACAGAATTGACATGATAATCCAAAATTTTGGTGAAGTGAATTAAATTATTTTCAGAACAATGAGCGACGCTTAACGCGCGCTTCCACGACTCACTGTGTAAGCAACAACAGAAACTGGCGTCGGGTAACAAAAATTTGAAATTTATCTCAAAACAGATAGGCTTCATATGCAGCTCAGCGTCGGAAGAACAAACAACGCGACCCTCTGAATCGAATCTTGACACCCACAACACGACTCTTACGCAAATAGTCGTCCTGTTATCTGAAGTTAATAGTTGCGAGTTTGGCTGATGTCCATAATCTTTTGTCAGGTTTTAATTACTGAATTAATTAGCATACTTGTAACCAGGGAGTCTGGAAGTTTTGGCTCCTGGATGATATAGCCCTGGCTATTTACATTTTGGCGTTTTTTGAGTTTCACGCCGAAATTCGAACAGTAAGGTGCCGTATCGAAGAGATAACGAAGTAAGACAAAATCACATGGTCACTGTTTTTTTTAATGCACCATGTATAGTCGCACGTTCTTCAGCTTATCTCGAGTTGACCAGCAGTGTTTGATAGTCAATTCAGTAGATCATACGTTGGGCTTGCTCAATAAACCCAGAAGAAGTAAAACAGAACTCGTGTACGCACGGGTTGGGACACAAAGACTATGGTAACTATGGGCACAAATACCATTATTAGCAGTATGGAGAACAACGTGTTTTACTGCAAGTATTGTCAAAAGCAGGGGTCTTTGGGTGGGTTTTAGACGTAACCTACTCAATTACATAGTCAATCAGATAAAGCGACGATTTGCCACTATACACTGTTTGAGTTTGGATCCCATATGGATGATGATTTTTACCTTTTCGATATCCATTTGTTCTCAGCAGAATTATCATTAATAGACAGCAGTGCATCTATATGCGTCATAATATTGCAAACAACTTCCATTTTGAGATATTCTATACACTTAGTGGAGCGTAGCAGAAGAACCACTGCAATTGTAATTTACCTGCAACTTCGAAGGGCCTTAAGCAATGGTAAGCGCAGGGGGATTGGCGGATTCCCCCCTTAGAGGTCCCATCCCCCAGGGGGGTCGAAGTTTAGGGAGATGAAAAATTATTTTTTTTAACGTAGAAGCGGGAACCACAATGTTCTTCGTCGGCTGGAATTTGGCGAACTTTTTTTTAGATCGCCAATTATACGTAGCGGAAATTTTTTTATCTTCATCTCCCTTAGGATCAAAAATTCTTTTTAGGGGCAAGATTCCTCCTTAATCAGATCTATCACCACCATGGCCGATCCACCATGCCCACCTCTGCCCTTAAGAGATGATTCTTTGCAATATTATGACGCATATACAGGGTGGGCAAAATTTATATTTAAGGGTTTGATCGATTCCTGCCCAGCACTGTAAGTATAACTTTCCAAATGGATTTTTTTAAAAGAAAGCCGAGGATCTAACTTAGAGAATGATACCAAATTTGTTCCGCAAGAACGGGTTGACCAGTTACGAAATTTTTAAAAAACAAAATGTTTCATTTTTAGACCGCTGAGTCATCAGTGCGGTGGTGGGCAAAAATTAACTTTAAGAGTTTGATCGACTCCTGCTCGGCACTGCAAGCATAATTTTGCAAGCGGATTTTTTCAAAAGAAAGTCCAGGTTCTAACTTAGAGAATGATACCAAACTTATTGGACAAAATTGCTGGCCAATGAGAAATTTGCATTAACAAAATGCTTCATTTTGAGAGATTTTTGAGACAGTGAAATGTCTCAAAATGAAGCATTTTGTTTTATGCAAATTTCTCATCACTCTGCGTTTTTGCACAATAAGTTTGTTATCATTCTCTAAGTTAGAACCTAGGCTTTCTTTTGAAAATATCCGCTTGCAAAGTTATGCTTGCAGTTTCGAGCAGGAGCTGATCAAACCCATAAAGTTAATTTGTGCCCACCCTGTAGAAGTGTAGATGTATTTAGGGCACTACTTGTTAGTAAACGAGAAAAATTATTACATGGTCATTTTCAATAGGTTGTCTAAAGATTAGGAAGACTATTGGAGGTTTGATTTTCACAGTAGAACATGTAAAATATTCGATTTTCATCTTATAAAAAATTCAGCGCTGTATCTGCTTGTCTTCATGCAGTTTGTCGATCCAGTTTCCCTTGTTCAAATTCATCATACGAAATTCGTAAAAGGTCCCATATTTCAAACGATCACAACTCGGCAACTAAACATGCAATCACTTTGCACCCGTCATATTCCGACACATCATTTCAACCTCTACAAACCCCTTACGTGTCATAACAAATCTGTAATGTACACCAGAAAAATTCACGTCGATCCTACTGTGGGTGCCCTCATATATTTCCAGTCACGAATTTACTCGAATCAATGAATATTTTTGATCTCGAAGTACAGTTTACAGTCCAAAATAAAATGAAATTGCGGTAAATAATAGTGTAAAATGGGAAACATTGCGAATCGCATATAATTTGAAAACAAAGAAAAATTTATTGACAAGAATAATGGAAAGTATTGCATTCATAAATGATACCCAGACGGACCACTGTTTTGTGTTTGTTGTTTTGGATTCAAACCTGACCAGAGCGGGAGAAATTTTGCGAAGCCCTCGGAAAATAGACCAAACCAAAAAGCGTGCGAAAATTAAAAAATATATCGTATTTTTGCACGAAAACTATAACTGCCGTCAAAACATGAATATTCAGGATTGCGAACCACCTCCCCCAAACCTGACCACCCGAAAATACCTGAGGTTGACAAGGTGGTGGAGATGGGCACGAAAGGAGAAATAGGGAGATGGGCCAAATGTGCGCGAAAATTCAAAAATACAGCAAAAAGGTGCCAAAATTCAAATTAATGTCCTGAAAATCAATACCCCAATACCCCACCATAAAATTGCTTTTACAGGATTTCACTTCCTCTCAAAATTTCGACGAAAGTCTTGCGATTCCCAGCTTCCGCCCCCGTCATATCTTTGACTTGAAGAAAAAATAGCAATTTTATAAAACAAGCGAATTCGTAAATCTGCTTATAGTTCACATTTATACATGAATCCAGAGGGGGTGCACCGGTGTTCATCAAGGGGATTCAAGCCGAAATCTGCGGGTGCAGTACTCATCTGGGGTATAAAGTCGAACCCGGATATAAGAGACCCAGATATAAGAGCAACCCGGATATAAGAGCCATTAAGGAATTCCCGATCTGTGCACTATGCTACAACACAGGGGTAGACCTCGGATATAAGAGCAAATTTCATGTCAACGACATATTTTTGGCCGAATTTTTTACTTTTGTCATGTGAAAAAGCTAGAAATTCATTAAATGTGACATTTATTTTATAAGAAGTATGCTCTTGAGTATGTTTTCGAAAGCTTGAACGGTGACTCCTCGTTTGAGACGAAGAAAACAACTTTGCGATGTCTATTGACCACAGATAGAGTGATTGGTCACATACAATACATAACCCCGCAAGAGCAACCCGGACATAAGAGCTATTTTCTGATTTCCCGACCGTGCTCTTATATCCGGGTTCGACTGTACGTGTAACCACGGATATCTGGGGGGCAGATCCCCCTCGGTCACATTGTGCCGAAAATTATTTTTGAATTTCGCGCCGGAATCCCGACACGACGTACCATAGCGTCTACCCCACTCCTGGTTTTGGACATCCGTTACAATAATGGTTTGGGAGGAGGTTACCCCAACTGAAAATTACGTGAACCCGCTGGAAATTAGCCGAAATTTTTGTATAATCATACAAAAATTTTCAAAATTTTGAACTCCCTCTATTCCTTTTCGCCGCCCGGTACATGTATGATAGTACCTCAAAGAGCTAATTTTGCCGACCAAAAGAGGTCTCCAACCTTGTTTGAATAAAATGGTACACTCCCCCTTACCTTTTCAAAAAACTGTGTGCCCCAGACTACTAGGGTCAAAGATGCAACCCGTTGGGGACAAGAACCCCCACGCCCCCCTCTGCATGAGTCTCGCGTTTTTATTGGATTTGCTCGCAATTTATCAGCTCGAGTGCCTTTGAGCGGAATTGTTCATTGATCGCATGGAGTTTATCGTTGAACAAATCTGTTGCAATGGTGCATTCTTCGTCCAATTGATCACGCAAACGGTCCCTTTCTTTGACATCGTTCTCTCTTACGCGCATAAGCCGATCGAATCGAAAGAGTTGTGGAAGAATCAGTGCATCCGACACCTAAAACGAAGTTAGTGTTTCCAATTTATAATGATAAGTGACGTATAACTTGCAAGAATTTGCAAAAATATTGAAATATTAGCTTAACCCAATCTCGTTCTGAAACCGATGAGAAGCAAGATTAGTAGTCAGTAAGTGGAAGGATGCAGAAAAATTTTCACGAAGAAACCACTCTCTTCAAAATAGGTTTCCGTAGTCTATTAAGATTTAGTTTGCCATCCCTGTTAATTTTTCCGCGATACGATTTCGACTTCATCATCAACTAACAATGTGGATATAAATTTAAATATCTCCATTTAAAAATAATCAGCTGCGGAACGAAAACCGCAATTTGAACAAGCGATATTGTTCGACCAGATAAATAGAACTGCGATAAATGCGATAAATAGAATTAAATCATGCTACAGTTTGAATCATACCTGTAACCATGGGGTTGGATCCCCCCTGGCCTGACCCCCTCCTCCCTCCCGAGAAAGTCCAGAAGGCAGTTTAGCCACGCAGTGGCGAAAATTTTTTGGCTATTTTTTTGAATTAGCGCCGAAATCCCGACACGAAGGTACCGAACCTCCCCCCCCCCCCCGAGAAGTTCCAGACCCCTGGCCTCGGACACCCGTTAAAGGTATGGTTTGAATAGTGACGAAAGGGAAAGAAACTCGTTTGCAAATATATCGATATGCTAACTTTTTACGTTTTGCTTACTTACTATGCTGATCATAAAGTTTTCTGAAAATGCTGCTTAATAATAATTACCTCGACGTAAGTTCCCGCGAGTTTCTCGAGGGAAAAAGCACACGTTCGGAGCTTAACGAGGTTGTAGTTCAAGCTCAGTTCAGCTTCAACATTGGCCTCCTCTGATTCTATGCATTTCTCGACAGCATCGGTAAAACTGTCAATGGCATTCATTAGGGAGGATTCTTGAAAAGTCGAAACACCCCTGAAGAATGTGCCGACGGCACCCCATTTCTCAGTCAATCGACTGATGGCATCAAGTCCTTCATTTAGCGCCTGCTTCATAAGATATGGACCAACGTTATCGTGCAATTTCTTTTCGCGCTGCAATTTCTGCAGTTCTTTCTTCACATTGTCCAGCTTTTGTCGCTTTTTCTTTAATTTCTCTTCTTGGGCGCGTTTCTCACTTTGTAGTCGGTCAACAATATTTTTCTGTAAATGAAGTCGAGCGCTATGACTTCTTTTGAGCGCACTATTTAGACGCTCCAAGCAGTTGAGTTCTTTTGCGCTATGAGAATTTCTGTCCTTCCTTTTCTCAAAACCAATGGTTTTGTAGAAGCAGTCAGATAATTCCCTGGAAGATTTTTGAAGAGTGCGTAGATTTTTCCATTCAGTTCGAAATAGTTTTTGCCTTTCAGTTCGAAACAGTTTTTGCTTTTCTGTTCCAACTGCCAAAGTTTGAGAAGCCCGTAGCGGCGCTGGTGGTTGTGCTGGTGCCGATGATGGCGCTATTCGAAATACTGGTGTCAGTAGCGTTGCGGGTTCTGTGCCGGTGGCGGTGATAATATCATCGGCGGTGCCGTTGCTGGTGTGAGTACCAGTTGTGGTATTGGTGGCCTTATCAGTGTGGGTCGCAGAGTCGGTGGTGGTGACGGTGTCAGTTGTGGGTACTACACTGGTGGAGGGGAATATGGTGCTTCCGGTGTCAGCGCCGATATCATCGTCGGTGCCGGTGACTATAACTGTTGAGGTGTTGGTGGTATCGACGGTGGTGACCGGGACTAGTGGCATTATCTCCGGTGGTCGTGATGGTTCCGAAGCCGGTACCAGTGCGAGAGGTAGTCCCGGTGATGGTGCCGGGGGCGGCGGAGCGTACAGATTGAAATCTTCCTTGAAATATTTTGCCAGTTTTTCAGATAATTTTTTACCCTTCTCAGCAAGAAGCCGCTCCTTTTCAAATTTTGCTCCTTTCAGAATTAGTTCATTAACTTCTGTTTCGAAGAAATTAATTGCAGATTTTGCCATTTTTTTTGGATCCGCGCTTATGACCCCCCTATATTCTTCTGCAAGTTTTGATTCCTTGTCCCATTCATCAATGGCAACTTCGAGCCAGAGAAAATGAATCTCCATTTGTGGCGTGTTTCCGTAAATGTTATCTTGTTCATCTTGTTCATCTTGCGCAGCACCATCCGCTTTTCGTCTCATGATAAGTGACCAGATCGCATTCCCGACCCTTTGCGCAGCTTGTCCAAAAGCAGAGGGCACTCCGCTGATATAAGTCGCTGCTCTTTGAATATAGTTTTTTGTTATAATATTTTCATATTCCGGCGAGGCATACTCTAAGCCATTCATAATGTTCATTTGCCTGATCAGTTCTTTGCTGGTTGCGTTTAATGTGTTATTAGCTAGCGATTGACTCTTATCTTCCGCTTCTCTGTTCTCTTCGGCTTCAGTAATTTTGGTGACTAGTTCTGTCGTCTTCTTTTCGTGCTCCACTTCAATTTTGTTCGATACTTTAACTACTTTATCGCGCAGTTTTTGAAGTGCCTCAAACTTGTGCACACTAGATTCGGCTTTTTCAGCGCATTTTTTTGCGATTTCTTGCACACGTAGTCTAGTTCTTTTTAACGAGTCCGACTGAATGTTCGAAGATCCCTAAACACTTTCAATTTCGTAATCGAAAACTGTTTGCATTTCTTAATCAAAAGACAAGAAAAATTTCTTGATCGGAAAACAGAAAATACACATGATCATTCCACCAATGCGAAAATTAAAAATTCGCAATAAAATTCGTGTTTTTTCGTATTTATTCTAATAGTATGACACGGTTGTGAGAATGGTCAAAAAATAGTGAGAGTCTCCAAAAGTGCGATAGGGTAGAGGGTGATCAAAAAGTAGTACAACATGTCGCTCTATTAAATAGTATGGTAATTTCTTTTGGTAGTTCTGATCTGATATAGAGAAAGTTATTTTTTATATCTCATGTACGAGATTGACCTGAAGATAGGGAGGGGCTGCACCGAAAAGGTGATGGTTCGATACTTTGTGGAATACTTCAACGATGAAACAGGTTTGCAACGCCGTAGAGAATTTTTTAAATTTTGGCGACCTGACAGGGACTGGCTGGACCATATACTCCCTCAACGGTTATGCCTTCCTGCAGCCATACATGGAGCAGGGGGCTGGGGCTGACCCCCCCCCCCCCCAAATTTGAACCAGGTGGGTAGAGTCCGATAGAGTTCTGTGTCTGCTCTAAAATGGGCCGTGTGACTCTATCGCAATACAATTTATTCACATAGAGCCACTGCCCGCACCCCACCTCACCCCCAATTCTATAATCCTCTTTTTGCACCGCTTCATGACGAAAATGTTTAATTACCCAATCAAGGTTTCTTTATCCTTTCATACCCCTTCTTTCACTTCGCTACGCTCACGTCTGGACCAGATATGGCCACGATCGGCCGCTGGGGGGGGTGATATTTTGCAGCATTGTACTAACTTACACTGGATTGGTGTAATGTTGCGAAATATCACCCCCCATCCGCCGACTGTGATCATGTCTGATCAGGACCGGCTATGGGTAGGGATACAGCATGATGTTCTCCTTAACCGGGAAAATTTCGCAGGTCAGTGAGCGGGAGATTCGTATTCTGTACAGCAGATTGAGACAAATATGGTACATTTTTCATTGAAGTGATGTTGTTTGACCGGGACCGCAAATGAGATGCCTTTTTAAATGTTAGCAAAAATTAATGAAAAATAGAAACCCTTTGCCGCTGCGCAATGAGCAACTCGATATTTTCTCTGAAACTGGCCAAACTTTGATAAATAAAGTCCATGTTTTCGTGCGACAGCTCAAACGTTTCTCTTGTGAAGTGTCCTATCTGAAAAATCTATCCATTCAGCTCATATTTTTCAAAACATTGAAGTAGTCCGCACCTGCAATAGAGTCAGTCGCATCGAGGAGGGCTCTTCGATCGGTGAAAAGTCGTAGTCTTTAGGAAGGTCTTTGTTCAGCGGAAAGTCAACTTCTGATGACATCACAAGGAGCTGACCCATAATGGCAATTGATGCTGGCAGCATAGACATATTTCTGTCCATGGCTATGCGCCTGCTTATTACCATTGTTAAGATTTCTTTCGCCTGTAGATCAGTCATGAACGACGATTCCCATCTCTCCCTGCAACAAAGTCTAAAGCATAAGGTGTTTCCGAAGGTTGGGAGGGAATCTCAGGGCCCATTTCGAAATATTGAGGGATTTGCAAGCCTGAATGTGCACATTTTGGCGGAAAATTGAATTTCAGTGCAAAAATTGGAATTTTCGCATTCTTTTCGATCGACTTTCGAAGAGAGAGGTTCGAAAAACGCCACACACTTGAGTCCGGTTTGAGGGGAAGAACCAATCTCAACTACCACTTTCAAAACACCTGCCAAACAAGTGTAGTATGTTCAATTATTCACAAAGTAAACTCTCTAATTGCTTACTTCTTTGCTGATATATCGAATGAAGAACTTGCTCTGCTAATCATCGAGCCTGTGTCACTTTGATGAGTACTTAATTGCCTGAAAAGGAAAGCATAAAATTAGCGATGGTCATTAGCAGGCGCTCGTTTGAACAATCAAAGAGCAAAAACTAACATTTCGGATGAACGTGGTGGTTCGGAAGGAGTCGAACTTGAAAGCTCGAAAGGAGAAGAACTCATTTGATGGCATGGTACTGCGTTGGAGAGCTCGGTAGGCTTGTTGTTAATTTCGGCTTTAAATATCATATCGGCCAAAAATTGATGATTGCTACTTATCAGTGCTCGAACAAAGCATTGGAATGCGTCCTCTCCACGCTTTTGAAGAATATCAATGAAAATATCACACTGATTATGACCCTAAAAGCAACATTTTTTTCTTACTATTGCGCGTGTAAAGTGAAGGCATGACAAAACCGCACGATCCGGTCCGATAGCTTTTTTTATTCGTCGGTTTGAAGGCTAATTTCTTGTGCGCATATTACCGAACGTACATTTGCGACGAATGTAAGCTATAGATGGGGTCGGTCCAGCTGGACGGGTACCGATTTAATCTGTACACCGATTAGTTTTGAGGTCGGTGCACGGATACCGGTATCGGTACCGATTCTTTTTCGTGGACCGATTAATGTACCGGTACCGATTACGCTGGACCGATTGTTAATCGGTATTCGGTCCAGGTGCGCTATATCATGCACATCATTACTAAAGAATTACCAAGGTCGCAGATATGCTTTCTTCAAAACTTCAAATTATGAACAATATGGTGTACCGTATTTTCAGAATAAATAACTCTGCGTTATTATTAGGGTATTGCATAAGTTCTTGCCGTTTTTCAGACATGTAAAGAAAAAGAAAAAAGTACGCCGAGACAGCCCTGGCCATATATCACGGGGCTAGCTCGAGTGTGTAGCTTAATATTAAAGGGGTTCGCAGAAGCCCCACTCTCAAGGGGGACCTAGGACATGCAAAAATTTTTGCTTATGTCAATACCCGAAATTTCACTTTTTTGTTCTGAAACTGCGCAGTGTGCGCGCATTGCCCAAAACTCTTGCAAAATGTTCTTGAGGTAGTAGCACATCATTTGGTATACGCAAGCCCTTGCGAGCTCTCGTAGCTTTTGTGCGGCGAGACCCCAAAATTTACGTTAAAAGTCCTCTGCCAATTTTTCGTTTTTTCAATTTTTTAGGTCGGCCCAAAAAACCTGGATATGGTTACATGTATGATACCGTTCTGTAAGACCTGCCTAAGTACCAGGTGTGGGAAGTTGGGGTCCAGGTTATTTGGGCCGACCTGGGTTGGGTTGGGGCCGGGGGGGTGGTACCAGGGAACTCCCACTTACATGTATGGCCTAGTGCTAAGTTGTAACTAACCACTAAGTTTTAACTAAGAGCAAAAGTCTTCTACTTAGTTCTATGTTAGTTATAGTAGATCAGGAAAACGAACTTAGTACTTTTAGTGCTTAGTGCTTAGTACTATTACGAAATTTTTTTCGGACCTTTAATCTTTCTCTTTTGGACCACTGTTCTTTTATTGGACCGCTATTCTATTTCTTTTCGGACCGCTAATCTTTTTTCGGACCGCTATTATTCTATTGGACCGCTATTTGAGAAGAGGCCGGATTTTCAACTTAAAAACAAAACAACGGAGTATCTTTAGGGATTTTTAAGTTGAAAATCCCAAAAAATCCACTTTTGACTAAAAAATTGAAAAAACGAAAAATTGGCAGAGGACTTTTAACGTAAATTTTGGGGTCTCGCCGCACAAAAGCTATCAGAGCTCGCAAGGGCTTGCGTATACCAAATGATGTGCTACTACCTCAAGAACATTTTGCAAGAGTTTTGGGCAATGCTCGCACACTGCGCAGTTTAAGAACAAAAAAAGTGAAATTTCGGGTATTGACATGTATAAAAACACAAGATAATTGTTTTTCCAACAATTACAACATTTTCACTTTTGTGTGCATTAATTTACAACGGTGAGACTCACAGCGTTTCTAATTGCTTGTAATTGCTTTTCCAGAAAAAGGTTGGCCTTTTCCTGTTGTATATGTGTGATAACTTCCGGGACGTCCATGTCTCGCAGTTTTGCTAACAACGATTTGAGAATATGGCGATGCCGTTCTTCCATTTTGGATTTATGCGCGACCAGGGCTTTTGATTAAAAAATCGGAAATCTGAAAGTGAAAATTCGGTGAAAGCAAAGCACGAAATACAGAGTGTTCCAGAGTAACCTTAACACCCCATCTAAATTCTCACTGCGGCGACGAAATTCGATGAAATTTAATCCACATATACTTTAGTAAGAAAGCTGCGTCTACACCCAGTTTCCTCGTGAACAAGTCGTTTTTACTTGGGCAACCATGGGTGCGCCTAATTTTGGTCGAAGGTTCTTCGAATTTTGTTCAAAGGTTGGCATGGGCATACAAGTCCAAAGACTAAAGGTGCCTGCCCGAATAAAATATTTCCGCGCTTTGACGATAAAATACTCTAGATTGCAGGCTTTGTCCTTGTTGCATAATTTGAAATTTTGAATCGGCGTCCCTGTTCGGACGAGCGCATCGCTTTTGATAACAGATATGCATCGAAAGAAAACAACGCTTGGTTGTGCCAAGTCAAATATTGTGTGCAGTGCGAGCAGAATTAGTTTCGAAATCTGACGCGCTCTTCCGAACAGGGACGCCGATTCAAAATTTCAAATTGTGCAACAAAGACAAAAGTTGCAATCTGAAGATGAGTCTCGGTTGGCGGATGGTGCACCGTCCCATAAATTTCACCCTTCCTGGAATCTTATTATAATCTGAAAAGTGGCGTCGGTGAATGAAAGAATTAATGACACTGCACATGCCGTTTACGTGCTCGGCTATTGTTTGAGAGGCGCCATAGGTCAGCGCACGTGATTGACCTGAACAATGCGTTGGCCGTAGGCCGGCTACCATTCATGGGTGCGAGCGGAGAGCGTGGAGGTACTAGGCTGGCTAACCTAATGATAGGCGCGTGCAAGTGCCATACGCGAAAAATTAGGAAGTGTGGGACCACTTAGCTCCAGTTACATGAATTCCTGGGTATCCTGGGTGCGCTAGGGTACTAGGCCAGCTACCATGATGGGCATGAATTCTTGGGTATCTGCTATGTGCTCGGAGAGCATGTGGGTTGCTAGTAAAACATAATTTACTGATTTTATTGTTTCCATCTCTCATAAAATTGGTGTCACTTAGAGATAACTTAACAGATGTGCATGGGGTTTCTTAAATTCAAAGACGTGCACAGCATCTCTGCCAGGCAGGCCACCCAGTCAGATCGACCATATGACTCGGACAATTCGATCTGAAATAAATATTGTTTATCACCAGATACGCCGAAATTTCATGATATTTAATCTTGCGTACAGACATGGGCACGGGCCTGAGTTTGGGGAGTGTATAGTTTCAAAATGTTCCCCCTCTTGGCGGTGTATATCCGCGCTCAGCTGAGAAATATCCTCATTATAATAGTGTAAACCTCAAAAAAGTTTCAGCCACTACATAACGAAAATGCAAATCCGCACCAAATTGTTTTCCGCCGCGGATTAGACCCTTTGGGGGTATACAGTATATACCCCCATACTCCCCGTGTCCATCTCTGCTTGCGCATACCTTAACATATTTTCTCGTCAACGCGCGAAAATGCTTTTTTCTGAGCACCTTTGGTAGCAAACTATTGCTGCCCTTTGTCTGGTATACAGTACTATTTGAACCGAATGGAAAACAGTAAATAGCATACCTTTAACCAGGGGAGTCACCCTCTCCCCCGTCAGGGGTCGGACCCCCGGGCCTACCCCCCCCCCCCCCGAGAAGGTCCAGACCCCCTGGCCTCGGACACCCGTTACAGGTATGGTAAATAGTGCAAAATAAAATTAAAAAATAAAAGTTGCAACACTGAAAAAATATGGCGGTTTCAGCTGAGATTGTATAATTGTTACTTACAGCAGAAATGGAGGAACAACACAGATACGCTATAAATGGATGTCTGGAAACATTCATTAGTGACATAAATCTGGATGCGCTGCTCGCTAACAAAAGACTCATAGAAAAGGATGTAGATGGTGATGTAGTTCTCACACGGCGAGCCATCGTCGCAATCAAAGTAAAGTATAATATAATACTATGCATATTTCTTGAATTTTCAGAAACAGGTGTCCAATTCCGTTTAACTGAGAATCCGGTTATATTCGAACTCGGCATGAGAATTTGCGCCGGCTTATTTGAAATCTGGTGCAAGAGATAAACCAATGAACGAAATTTAATCTATTAATATCTGTATAACTGCGCATGCTTTGTGCGGTACATTAGTGTTTTTGGGTCACATTTCGATAGTCGGCAAAAGATATGCATTTCTGCCACCGACTGTAGGATCTCATTCGTAATAAAAAAACACTGATTATTCAAATCTAACGTTTCCAATATCATAATGTGACCATTGACGTTTTTTCTTCCTATTTTCTTTCATCCCATTGCCCCAATTAATGTTGAAGTTCTATAATTGGGTATGCGCGACAATAATGGCAACGTATGCCACCATGGGTTGGCTTTAAGACTAGGGACGCTGTAAGATTCATCACTGAAAAGTCTATCCGTCATCCTTTCTTTGTTCTGTTGGATTCGGTTTGCAGAAATCCCGTCCGTGAACGATTTTTGACGCTGAAATATTGCACTTGAGAGTTACTGCGGACCCTGAGTTAATTGTGCGGGTTAGTGTTTTCGTCAGACTCTCATTTTCAGGTGAATTCGCAGCGAGACACGGATTTCATTACGAAACATCCATTTGTCATGTAAATTGTTACTCAAACAGTAATCGTAGGTCCCGTTCATATAGAAAACCCGAGCCTCACACCCGCATCATATGAAGGCCATCTTTATCATACGCGTTTTATCAAATATCAAAAAGGTTAGCAAACGCAAACTAGAGAAAAAGTGAGGGATTCGGTGTTGAGCTTATGAGATACAGTAGAACCCGGATATAAGAGACCCTGATATAAGAGAAACCCGGATATCAGAGATTTTTTGATTCCCCCTACATTAGCTTATATCCGAGTTTACTATATCCAGCATAATGTGTATATGGTATATGTTATCAGATATCCGGGATAAAAGCATTATTTTTGGTGTTTGTCAAGCTACTTGAAAAAAAAGAAATTATTAGTGGCTTTATTGCAGGGCGGACGTGACAGGAACCACGACGATATGGTTTCTGATTTTTTTGCAACGCTGAAAAAGCGAGGACCAAAAGCCTTTCATCGATTTGTTGAAGCACTCATCGAAACGGATCAACCGGAATTTATCAACATACTTAACGGTCTAGTTTAGGCGCCTCCTACTGAGTTTTTTCGAGTAAGAAAGGATTTGACAGGCCTCTCCCCCCTTATCAGATTTTATTTTTAAAAAATGAGGGCATCCTCATATTTGGAGCTCAATATTTTTCTTACAAGTGACATCAAACTGAAGTTTTATTTTAATTGCGAAGTAACACTGTTTTTTACTACGCACAGCGGGTGAAGAAAGTTATGATAATTGTGATATAAACTGTGGCACATGCATACTATAGAGGGCGATCCAAAAATTAAGATACGAAAGTTAAAGATAAAAGACTGTGCGATAAAATACCAATTTGCGACACCTGTTACATGTATGCTGGGGTCATGAATCGAACGGGAGCAAGGCAGTTGACTAACTGGGAGTTTTGACTAACTGTATTATTGACCAATAGACAATAGAATAACTAGATAATTTACCAAGCGACATTTTACCAACACATAGTTGACCAGCTAAGATAGTAGAGCAAATGGACACAAGGTTATTCAAGTTATGGGCAATGCCGCAATGCTCAACCCTGGCCTAACCCCCTCGGCCGCGCCGTAAATTTTTTTGAAGTTTTTTGAATTCGCGCTAGAATTCCGACACGAAGTACGGTAGCGCCTACCCCCTCCCGACCGGTCAGACCCCCTGACCTCGGACACCCGTTACAGGTATGCGTTTCAGTTACCAGTTCACAGTGGTGATTGTTGCGTGCGATAACTTTGATGCATTGGGAATAATATGTCGACTTTTCTGCATTTTTCGAAAATATGCCCTTAGGTGTACTTTAGAGATGACGTGAAGGTCTCAAAATTCTATTTTTCTCAAAGACGTCCGAGGATTATTTACGAGAAAATCCAACATAGTGAAGCTGTTTGATCTGATTTTACTAAAGTCAAGTCTGCTATTAGGGGTCGCCCAATGGCTTGAATTTTTCAGCGTCTCACTCGCTCATTAAGAAAATTGACAAACTGGCATTTATCGTGAGAATGAAAGAGGAATCAAAAGCGAAAGATGAATCGAAAACAAAGAAGGAATCGAAAATCAAAGAGGAATCGAAAACCGAAGCGAAGCAATGGTAATCGTTCGAAAAATCAATCACCCACAAAGCGAGCATGTGCCCTGGCCCATCTCTGGCTTTGCTCACACTCAGTAAAATGCGCTCGGACGCTCTGCTTATACGTAGGATACACTTGTGGTCGGTATAAAATCTCTAATTGGTATTGATATTTATACCAATTAAAATTTTTCTGTTGGTATTGATATTTGCAAATCGTAAAGTTGGAATGTCATAAACGCTCTTTACAGCGAAAATGTTTTTCTATAAAATAATTTTGTTACTAAAACATGATTTCCATTTTATGTTCATTCAGTGCCGCATGCAAAATTTTGAATTATTCAGCGCTTTTGGTAAAAATTAGTGTTCTTGTGCAAAATTTGTCACAAATAGGAAAAAACTTATTGATTTTTTTACTAATTGTTACCTAATTAAAATTCTAATTGGTAGTGGTATTCGTACATTATTTTAATTGGTGCCAGTATTGGTATACTGGACCCGAAATCAATTGGTATTTGGTATTGGTGTTGGCATTGGTATACCGACCGATAATATGCCGAGTAATTTTAATTACAGCGTCGAATCAACTGATCTGACTTCGTGTATTCGCAGTGTAGTGGTTTCGGAGCGATTACAGCATGCAGTTTCAGAGCCAGTCGAGCCATCTGCTATTGATAAAAACAAGGAATTTTATGGCGCATTCATAGATGGTTTGTTCTTGTTATGAGACAAATAGTATTCATGAAATTCTATTGCTGCAGATGCGGTGTGTGACGGAAAACCGACGAGAAAACTGACAGTGAAGCTAATCGATCCATCGCTGATGGTATTTGCATCTGTAATCAACACAAGCGTAATTCAATCTTCGTAATACCCTCATTTAATAATTATGATTTCCTTCAGCAGCAGTATCCACATTTCTCACAACCGAAGGGTCTTGCATTGATCATTAATAACAGAAATTTTACGGGAGGAATGCCCGAGCGGATTGGTACCGACGTCGATGCACTGAACATTGAGAGCGTTTTACGTCAGATCGGATA
The DNA here is from genome assembly GCA_034698105.1 of Plectus exinocaudatus. NCBI lineage: Eukaryota > Metazoa > Nematoda > Chromadorea > Plectida > Plectidae > Plectus > Plectus exinocaudatus. Next base: position 4,615 of record JAQGAX010000063.1, on the reverse strand, counting down.
TACCGTCTTACCCATCACAGAAAATCGTTCAGCTGCGGTAAATTATCTATTATTGCTATATACTAATGTGAAACAATAACATTCTTTGCATAATAATTTATTTGCGCAATAGTTTTGAACGCAATATGTGTATCAGGGGACCAAATTTAGGGCGCCAGGCGCCCGCCCTAAATTGGTCTTCTGGCGGCGCCTGCCGCCAGAAGACCAATTTTTGAAAATTTCAAGTGATCGCATGCCTGAAGGTTGCAATTTTGATGAGATATTGAATTTGTGTGCAAAAATTTAATTCGATGGTCGCCGTACCTGTAACAAGTGTCCGAGGCCAGGGGGGTCTGAACCTTTCTCGAGGGATGGGAGCGGGTGGCAGCAGACGTGCACGGGGTATAGGAAGTATATGTATATATACCCCATGGGATCTCATACGTACGGGCACTTAGGAGTTGGAGGTATGAGAAAAATTGCAATGATAAGGGGGAGTATAGTGTTTTTCGGAGGCCGAAATTTGGTGACCTTTTTAAAAAAGTCGTCAAGTTGACCGACTTTATTTATGCACTGGTGGGTTAGTAAAATCACCATGCAATGAAATTTATGAAATTTTTTGATCAAAAAAATCTTTGATAAACTTAACCAGGCAAAAAAATTTACACGGGATACAATTTAATTTTTTTGTTCTGGGGGGTCCTCCAATCTTCCCCGAAGTCGACTCTTCCCTTATGCCAAAACGTGCCCAGGTGTGTTATGTACCAATTAGAATTAATGCAGTGCCATACCAATACCGAATTCCGAAATTTAATTAGTTCAAATATCAATGTCAATCAAATTAGAAGGTACTCGAAGTAGGTCAAGTGGATTAGTGAATAGAGCGTGGATACGTGTCCAGGGTCGGTCGTGAAGTTGTAGGGTCTGCTCCCCAGCTGTCTTAAAATCCTTTTCTATCTGTTATAAATCCGAAAACAGGTCATTTATTCTCTTAGGCTATCCTGACGTTTATCGACGCTGAATATAATTAATTTACAATTACAGGATATGAATGGTGATCTAGAAGCGTTTGCGAAGATGAAATATCACAGAATGGCACACTCGGCAGTCGTTGTCGTATTGACGCATGGTCATTCCCACATTCTTTATGGTTCTGACGAACTCCCTTTAAATGACGACAAATTCAAGCAGTTGCTTGACTGTCCAATGCTAGCCGGCAAGCCGAAGCTTTTTATCATTCAAGCCTGTCGAGGAGGTTAGCAAAACTTTTTTAAGAATCATGCCATGTGGTTATTGCAACAAATTATTGAAATCAGGGCAGGGCATGCTGAATGAGGTTGGTCCATGGTTTGATAGATAGTGAAAATCAGTGATGAACAACGACACTACAGATGAACCACCAGACCCGGTCGCTATTTTTGCTGAGACATGAAAATTCGCGACACTTTTTTGGAGGGGATCACGCAACCCCATCCATGCCGTACTAACCAAAACACTGTCTGGGAGCCCCGTATTCTCTTCATACCTATAGCCAGGGGAAGTCCAGGGGGTCACCCCCCGGATACCCTCTGGTCTACCTACCCCCCGGCCGCGCCGGAATTTTTTTTTTGGCGTTTTTTTTTAATACGCGCCGAAATTCCGACACGAAGGTACCGTACCCCCCCCCCCCGAGAAGGTCCAGACCCCTCCCCCTGACCTCGGACCTCGGTTACAGGTATGGTTCTCTTCACCCCCAGTGCTCATGTCTTTCTGTGCTTCATTGTCAATGCAGTAAGTTCAGTTAAAGGAATTCTGAGAACTGATAAAGGTTCTAAAAGAATAATGAGAATACGACAGTTACAGAGTTATAAGAAGGAAGAAAGCAGTTAAGCGATCAGCAATCATGCAGCAAATATTGACATAAGGGGGTACAGGAGGCTAATCTAATCAAACCCGGGGCTTTACTCGATTGTGGAAATATCATGTCGCGGGTTAGTTGTCCGTTTCCCGTAACGTAAAAAGCGAATTGAAAGAAAATATGAATTTTATACGAAACTAAAGTTTATTATTTTAAGTCATTTTCAAGTAGCGTAACAACAAAATGTGCGATTTATCGTCTTCCATTTTTCGGAATGAAATCACCCGTCGACACGCGTGCTCAATCTTCTTTCATTTTGCTCGTATTTGAAGTAGCGGTATTCCGCCCTTGTCTCCAATCCGGGCACCGCTCTGTTTCATTATACTAACCTCATTTTCAATACGATTAATGTGGAGCACGTGAAAATTTCTGTGCACTGCAAATGTGAAGACTAGAATTTAAGATGAAAACGACGGAGTCGACGGTGGTCTCTTCAATACCGATTCTCCAGAAGCAGATGGAGGAACGGTAAAATAATGTTTTATAATTGCTTATGTCACTTTCATTCCAAACAAAAACAGTACCGGATTTTCATTGTGAGGAATACGATACGGTCGGTTTCGAACATCGAATTTTTGAATATAAAACTGAGAAACTATATCATTGTCCCTTATTCGGAATATGCGATTTTCCAGCATTACTAATTGTGCGAACATAATTGGCAGTGTTTCGCCGACACTTCTAGTGCAGCGAAAATAAAAAAAGCGTCATAATGAAGTGATTCTGCTCCACATACGGCTCGCACTGTACATTTGATGTCATATGAATTGTTTGGAATGGAAGTATTGCGGTGGTTGAAAATCAACGGGTCAAAAATCAATCCAGTCAAAAATTTCCACCCTAAAAAGCTCATTTCGATTGTGCTTCTACGTGTCAGCGGCAGACATGTGCCTTCTACGTGTCAGCGGCAGACATGTGCAGGGGGGTGACAAAAATTGCAATGATAAGGGGGTGTACAATGTTTTTCTGAGGCCGAAAATTGGCGACCTTTTAAAAAAAAAGGTCGCCAAAATGGTGCGAGAAAGTTTTTTTTACTATAGGCAGCCGGCTGGGGGGGTATACAGTATATATCCCCTACGGTCAAATCCGTGCAAATGTCTGGTCAGCGGTATGCCGGTAAACTCGGCAAAGAAAACTAACCTAATTTAACCTAATTAGCCTAAATTAGCTAACCGAAAACTAAGAAAACTAAATTCTCTCAATCAACCTTGGCAACGAACAAACAAGCAGATTTGGAGCATATACTGTATACAGGGTGCGTGGAAAGTCCCTCATGAAGTATGTTTTTGAATAACTTTTTTGTACAAACAAATTGTTTTAAAGGTGTTTTCGAGGATGTCAGACATGTTAACCGCTTATTCAACAACGCCGGGATATGTTTCTTGGCGCTATAGCAAGATCGGCAGTCTTTTTATACAAACTCTTTGCAATACATTGGCTAGTGATGCTTATAAGGATGATCTTACCACAATGCTCACTAAGGTAAATATTGACCAATGGTGTGCAACCGCATGTAATCGTAATTTGCTTATTATTGTAACTTTTATTTCACATGAGTGGTAATCTTGCTTTAAAATTCTAGAACGTTTTTCAGTGATTCTGGGGAATGGTAGATTGCAGTTCTCGGGTTTATCAATATAGGAAACTTAAGATTCAAGAATCAAGACAGATATTGAAATATTGACTACCCTAAATAGTATGAGATTTAGACAGATATGATAAGAGATGCTCATACAGTCGAACACGGATGTAAACGCTGACAAGGGAAATCGAAAAATTACTCTTACATCTAGCTGTTTTTTTATCTGGGTTCGACTGCACAATCGAAAATCATAAAATTCCTTGAGAAGTGCGGCCTAAAATTGTTTTCGAAGAATAAAAATAGTTAGATTTGAGCATATGCAACTTTAAATTTTTTCAATTTAAAAAGTTGGCAAGGTAATTTGACTAGATTGGCCCTTTTCTACTTTCGTCTTTGTAAATTATAACAATTACATGAACTTTTCCATGCGGTCGGAAATTTTTTTCCATTTTCAAAATTTTTTTTAGGTTCAAAGTATAATCAGTCAAGAGGTCATCGTTCAAACAAATAATATAACAGGAGAAAGGCGCGAATACAAGCAGACTGCACAATATAGCAGTACCCTCAATAAAAAATTCTACTTCTTCCCGACTGGGCCCTTTACTGGCAAAGACATGGCGCCCGGAGCCAACGGCATTTGAGAAGTTTACTTACGTCAAGCCATCCATAAGATTTCGACATTTTCTATTATAGATTGTGAAAAGTGATAAGCATGCATATGCATTTGCGCAATCGAAATATTTGCAATTTACGTTGACTATTCAAATAAAAGAACGCAACAGTGTCTGCAAAAAAATTTGACTGAACTAAAGGCTGTCGAAATGCAAAATGGAATCATTCAGGCATTAGAAATTTAAAAGGATGCATTACTATAGGCGGCCGGCTGGGGCTATATATACCAAGCGCGTAGCCAGGGGGAACGGGGGGGAATCCCCCCGTCTTTTGGGTTTTCCCCTAAATTGTGAATTCCACGTACAAAGGTAGGAAATGGTATAGATTTCCCCCCTGTCTTTTGGATTTCTCACCCCATACATCGGTGTCTGGCTACGCGCCTGACAGACATGTCCACGGGGGGGGGGGATAGGGGGGGATATCCCCCCCCAGGCACCCGCATACCCACGGCGAAAAAATGGTTGGGGGGGGAGGCAAAAAGTAAA
>JAQGAX010000062.1:0-27436 GCA_034698105.1 Plectus exinocaudatus | reverse complement strand
CTCCATGCCTCCGTTAACGTACGGAGCGACTCGTGTAAGGTCTCTATGATCCGTTCGATGTGATACTTTTCCACAAAGTCGTTGGTGTATTTGTGGATTTCCTTCAGCAGAAGTGGCAAACGCGTTATTCGGTGCAACGGCGAAATCAACAAATCCTCCAGCTGCAGCCGGTGACACCGCTGATCTCCCAGACATACCTGCACAAATTCAGTAGCATTTTGGCTAACAGCGACATAAGCCCAATTGTACCCTCTCAAACTCAATAAAGCGTTCATCTTGTCGCATAGATTCCAAGTATTCCATGGTCGCCTTGTAGTTGATACAGTAGGCCTGGTAGGCACTAATGGTCGAAGGTCCTTTGGAAAACTAAAAGTGAAAGATGCGTTTTGAATTTTTGCGTTGATTGAACGAACCTTGTCGAATAGAGATACAATGAGATTGGTGCAATCGTAAGGACCTTTAGTTATTCGAGCGCTGCTCAATGAGTTTAGAAACTCTCGACAGAAGCTTACGCTGATCTACAGTAACGAAAACACGTTGTATCAACGAACGATAAGTAAAAAAGAAGTACTTGACAAAGCTCGTCCAAATTGCCAAAGAGAAGATCCGGTTCGACTGTCAGTAAGCATCCTTCGACTTGGCAATTTTTCAGTGGCTCTTTGTAGACCTTGAACGGTAACAAATATGATCAAAATGTCAGAGCAGCCAACAGACGTTTCGCAGCACAAGGAGCTGATTATTGAGGAACTTGAGCTCGCTGTGGAAGAGCTCCCAAACAGATTGCAGGCGCTTTTGTTCTGCAGCCGGAAGTTCATAACACCCAGGAAACAGGTCGTGCCAAGTTTGACTCTAGATTTTTGAAAAAAATCATTTCAATCATTTCAATGAAAAGTGTAACTTACCAAAAACTGGTTTAATTCTTCATCCTCAAACTCGCGGTCACACTCGCCGAGTGCTTTTTGCACATGGCGAACAATCTCACGAGTTTTGGCTCGATGCGACCAATCGTACTGAAAACATACATTCGATTGCTGAGCGTAATATTATAATTGCTAACCAGTCGTTTGAGAATCCAAGGCGAGCGCGATTTCTTTGCTTCGTCCGTCTCTGAATAGAACGCCTGAGCTGCGACAGTCGCTTTGTGCAGTTCTGAAAAACAGTCACACTGGCCTGCGAGTCACAAATTGCGGCCAAAGATGATCTGAGTTTCTGTCTCCATGTCGATGTTGACAACGTTTTCTTTACGACAAAAAAACAAACAAACTTTGCAAACCGGCGAGAACGCTGCCTCCGCTGGTGATGGCGCGGTTGTACAGGTGCGAGTCGCCGGGAGTGATCTGCATGTGCGGTACGATGATGACGTTGTCGCACGGGTTGCGCATCTCTCTGAACGGAACGAACAGCATGTCGTGGGCCGAACGAATGCCGACGAAGAGGACAGAGGAGCCGATCGAAAAACCGTCATCAATGATCGTTAAGCCGAGTGCTCTTTCACCAATTAGGCGACATGCGGTCGAAGGTGTGCGGCAGTGCTACCGTATCAGCCGCACTGACTAATTGGCTTTTATATGGCCGACCTGCGTGAGCGACTCGCTGTTCGATTGCAATCCTTATTGCTGCGACCGAGTCAATATTCGCGGGCAGATGAGACGGATGATACGGCCAGAACCGCAGCTACCACCAGCAACGCGATAAGGGGCATACTTACCCACTATCCTGAGGGTCGGCATCGCCGTCGAACAGCTTCTAAACGAAAGCATTAGGGCAATTACTTGCAAGCGATTACCTTCTTTTCCTCGGGCACCAGCGCGTGTCGACGTGCGAGCTGTTCCGGCGGCGGTGGATCCTGAGCATCGGCCAGCGAGTCGTAGCTCTTCTGAAAGGCTAACTTGTGCGCCTAGCTTGGAGGTACAGTAGGTACCTCTTTGCGAATTAGCGTGTTGCCCTGGAGGTGATGAAAGAGAGTGAGTGGCATAGAGCCTTCGTTGAAGGTGTCGGCCCGTCTGAGAGTGCCACCTGTCAAAGGAGGAGGTCTCGGGGAAGATGGAGCGCACAAACATGAGAGACATACGTTTGGAAGACGTCGGACGCGGCTTCTTGGCGGCCATGTGGGCAAGAGAAGGCGCATCGTCGACCGAACGACAAGTGGGCGACGAGGGGGACGCCATCGGGCATTAATTGCGCAGCACTGATGGCAGGTATCGAGCCAGAGGGCGGCACCGCGGCATCTGCCCGCTCGTAGGTCGTGCCCGGAAACAAGAACCGACTCGTCTATCGATCGTCCGTATGTGCGTATAATTATGGTCAGCCTTTGGAAGTCGGCGGTGAAAGGTGCAGGCGTGGTGGACGATACCCACGAGGCGTCCAAATGGCTCTCTCTCGTCGATGCCCGCGAGAAGCGACCGGGCCTCGTTCGGAGCACGCTCACTCCTCCGACCAGTGCCAAGATGAAATCCTGCCCAAGGCGATACACGAACGCCAGCTCAGCGCGCAAATTGAACGCTCTGGCCTGGCCACGGCGACGTCGACTGAATTACCCACATCCAGCGCAAACACCCGCGTTTCCAAGGTCGCAGGAACGGAAATGCCCCGAACAAAGAACAGCTAATTGTATCACGCCATATTTCCACACATCGACTTCATTCAGCGTCTGAACCGGAGTGCACAATTGCTCGCTGCACAATCGTCGCGACGCACCACTCCCTCGTTCCGTAAGCAATGCTACCGTATCGGAGAGTAGCGGAAAAGAAATGTGACAAACTATTGTTTATTTGTTTATTCGGCATATTGCCCGGCAACATCTCACCCCGCTCGCGGGTGAAGCGATGAGCAGAAGATAATAATAAAGCGGTCGTTACAATGTTCTATTGATTGATTGATGACATAAAAGAAGACCTACGTGTAAGAATTAACTAAACATTTGTCGTTGGTTCTTTTGCTGTGCTGAGGAAATAGTACGCTTTCTGGCATTTGAGCAAAAGAGCGGACAAATACGTTGTCCGTGCAGAAGCAAGTCACCAATCGGTGGACTTCAAACGCTGTAGAACAAGTGTATCTCAGTTAGATATAGTGTTGTCCAACTGTTGTACCTCTATTGAACTCTTGATTTCGTAAAATTTGGTGGAATTGGAACAGTTTATAGCTAGAAAGCTAGCTTTAAAATAGTCGAGTCGAAGAGCACACAAAAGCTGAAATGATCTGCAATATAGCATCAAATTTTGCAGCCATTTTCCCCACAGAGGGTCCATCGTGCAGCAGTCGATTTGATCCCCAAGCGTCTAAGCCAAATAATTTCTGCGGAGGACAATTACATTGAAAATTTTTGATTGCATCTTGTAGCAAATTGTTTGATGCAAGCATGTTTCAAATTTCGATTGATTTGGTTCCGTAGTTTTAAAGATATGGTGAAACCAATAAGGGACAGAACTTATTTGTCGCCTTGTTCGATATACGCCAGAGTTGTAACGCATATTTGAAGGACATTCGGACAGGTGAGCACGTGACTTTTCAGTTTGAAGTACACTTTATTTTTCGGCTACGAAGCAGTATCGGTCACAAATTGCATTTTTTGATAGCAAATAATATTGCGCCGACGACTCCTCGTTAAATACATGATCTGAGATCCACCTCACAAGACACAAAACGTTTTGCGATTCACATGAAATTGCATACAGTATGCAGACACCGGCACTGATTATTGATTCTTATAATTACGGAGGATCGTAGCTGGGCTGCACTGATACAAAGTAATCGTCGAAATAATGATACAAGAAATCGAAAGTCGGTCGCTTATCTGGAAGTTTGTCCCAACATTGACGCATTATTTCGTAGATTGGAGGAGGGCAATCTTGCGGGGCGCTCATACGGTAGCCTCCGTCCACCATTGGAATCACTTGTCGGGGTTCTATGCCAGGATATGGTATTCTACCCTTTGTCACTATCTAAAATGCATTTTCATTTTAATTCAATACAAAGATTTTGATACAAATTACATTGCATTTTAATACAAAGATTGTATGTTTACCTCGTAAAGCAAAATTCCGTAAGACCACACATCGGATTTAATCGTAAAAGCACCCTTCAGTGCAGCTTCTGGGGCTGTCCACTTGATGGGAAACTTTGTGCCTGAAGCAAACGGGAAAGTTTATCATTGGTTAATGACAATGAGTGCGAATTACCTTCTTTCATTTCATAGATATAGCCATCAACGCCATCTGGCATCAATGCCCTTGCAAGTCCGAAATCAGCCACTTTGACTATAGGCAATCCAGCCACTCCCAACACTTCTCCGACCAGGATATTTCTCGCAGCCAGATCCCGATGCACGAAGTTCATATTTTCGAGGTACATCATGCCGTTCGCGACCTGTTCGAGAGAAAGAACTGCCGATGAATAATGAAGAAAGAAAAAAGATCACCTGAGCGCATATGTCGACCAACGCTTTGAGTTCCAGAGCTTTGCCTTTCCCAATTCGCAAGTAATCGAGCAACGAGCCGTTCTGCATGTACTCAGTGATGATGTAGAGTGGCTCGTCCTTGGAGCAGACGGCGTACAACTTGACCAAGTTGGGGTGGTAGCACTTTTTCATGATCTTGGCTTCCTCGAGGAAGGCCTCCGGCGACATGGAGCCCTGCTTCATCGTTTTCACTGCCACTTCGACCACTCCGCGCCATTTGCCTGAGCGATGAGGTGAGCGAGCTGATTTGAAACGGTACCACGAATAATGACTTACCGAACCAGACTTCGCCAAAGTGACCGTTGCCAATCTTTCTGATCAGCTGAATTTGATCTCGCGGAATCTCCCACATTGCCTGCGTTTCTCGCGAAAGTTCATTTCGAGTCGGTGCTATCCGGGGGGCCGGGACTGTCAGCTTGCAACAAAGCCCATCGGCTCTTTCTAATAAATTTCTTTAATTGCATTTAATAGTCGACTGCAAGTTTCTAATTGATGCGCACTTATGTAGAACTGGACAAGCTCTTGCAGAGTCTTGAATCGGCGTCGTTGAGTGATGAAGAACTCGCCATCTTGTTCGGCTCTCTTGATTTTATAGTGCTTCACACTGCCACCGCCCTCTTGATAGTCCCCATCGCGTATGGTCAACGCATATTCCACTAAAAGCTCTAAGCAATCAAAATATCGACTTTGGCGAAGAGGGGTCCATCGGACGACTCAGCCAGCGCTAAGTCATCAACATGTGATAATTGATAAGAAACGCGTGCTCACGTATGTCCGCTTCCCGTTCACGAATAAGAAAGGTGCCGCGAGGAAGATTGATCTGCTGCACAAGAAGTTCTGCTCGATTGCGCGCTATTCGACCCGCGAACCATCTAAACACAGAGTCAACCAAATCTCATGCACCATCCGACTCAACTCTTCGCTTTGGATTGTTTGCCGCTCCGCCACGTAGTTCCGCGGGACATAACCCGACTCGCCGCTGCGAAGGTGTTGCACGTACCACCAGTCGCCATTGCTGAACAAAACTGGCAAAATGGATATGCAACTTTGCAATGCTTCAGCCGAAAGACCTTTGATCAATCAGTGTCATTTCGTCACCCTTGTAGAAGCTGAGATCGCCATCGGCACGTGAATCATAGTTGTACAGCGCGACGAGTACAATGATATCCTCTGGCAGTTCTAAGAACAGTAGCCGACTATACGCAATCGAGCAACGAGAACACTCACGATGAATTCCCACGGGCACAATGTCTGCGGGTTGAACAGACGCTGCCGACGGTCTGCGTCCTCCTTCATTCATGTGGTTGAGTGTTTCGATGACAGTCCGCATCTGGGCGCGCTTGTCCGGCGTCTCCGGGTGGCGCGGAGGCACCGGAGGCCGGTAAGAGGCGGCATGGCTCAGGAAGTTGTCCCTCGTCGAATTCCTGGTCGTCACCACCGGCGGCGGCGACGGTTTGTTCAGACAACTGCCCATCGTCGGCTGCTGGGCGTTGTGGTGACGATCGGACAACGACCGGAGGAATGAATGCGTAACGCACACCGACGCAGCAAAGATGGGTGAGGCGCCGACGCTATGCGAGATAAGCAGTCGGTCGTCGCTTAGTCGAACGTCAACTCTGTTGCGTGGCTGTTGCGTCGATGCAAATGCGCCATCGGAACTCAACGCGTGGGCCACAAAAATGCGTGACGGCGATAACTGTCGTTTAATTACATACTGTTCGCATAATCAAGCGGTGACGACATGGCGCAATGGTCACAAGATGAACGTAATTTGACAGTGCCGTATTGACTATTGCGAACTTGCATAAGTTTCTGCCTATTGTTACATCAAGTGAAGCTCGAGAAATTTACAAGTTAAGGCTTGCATTTGGTTTCACGAGACAAACAAGATACTGTAAAACATCTCATCGCACTCGTGCCGATGATACAGGTTACGTGCATTGCAAATATAAATTCACAAACTTTATACTAAATAACAGGCTTGTGCAAACAATACTGCGCGAAAGTATTCGAAATCATCAAGCTCGAAATACAAGCACTGCGCCGAAACGCATGGGACAACCATACAAGCAATGCGTCGTGGGCGGGCGTCTATTGTTCAAAGATGCACAAAACACATATCGGATTATACAACAAAAAATGCCGTGCGCGTGCGACCCAAAAGAACGAGGAATGTTAAGGCGAAATAAAGCCAGAAGCATTTGTCAAAGAGTACAAGTAGTACTTGTCTAAAAAGAACGCCTTTCCCTATTCTATATTAACTGTTTTGCACAAATACTCATAACATTCGAAGGCAGGAGCGGTGCCAGGCCGCCAGGAGGCTTCAGCCCCAAATTCGGTAATCCTCATAAAGCGCAAGTCACCACTTTTCCGGACAGCCAGCCATCCCCAAATTGCAATCCTGGCGCCGCTCCAAGAAGGTATCAGACATGAGCGCTGCGGAAAACTTTGAATATTGCCGGCAAGATAACACTTTTGTGAGTGAATGCTGATGATGCGGAAACTGCAAGACGATTAGGTCGGCACCTTGGCATTATTGTGGCAGCAGAGGCGCTACAGTACTGTGGGCGGGAGACGGCGGGCAAAGAAAGCAACCACTGCTCGGCGAAGGCGAACAGCAACACTGAGCAATCGACAAACAGCAGCCAGCGCGACGGGCGGAAGAACAGAGCACAGCGTCAGTCGACTTGCGGAGGCACGTAGTTGGGCTGCACTGACACGAAGTAGTCGTCAAAGAAATGGTACAGGTGCTCGAAGGTCGGTCGTCGCTCGGGAGACTTGTCCCAACACTTGAGCATTAGATCGTAGATCGGAGCAGGGCATTCGCGGGGAGTCGGCATACGGTAGCCGCGCTCCACCTGCTCGATCACCTCTCTATTGTGCATCCCTGAATCAATGAAAGGTCAGATGCATCCCCTGAAACAAGGGAAGCATTTGAGTGCGCACCTGGATAGGGCACTTGTCCCTTGGTGATGATTTCGTGCAAAAGCACGCCATACGACCAAACGTCAGATTTGACCGTGAAATTTCCGATCACAGCGGCTTCTGGAGACGTCCATTTGATTGGAAACTTGGCACCTGAACAAGAAATATGAATGAATGCCACAACAGAATACACTTTACCTGTTCGAGCCTCGTAAATATCTTCCTCCATCAGTTTGCGCGCCAGACCGAAATCAGCAACTTTTACAACTGGAACACCCGATATCTTTTCGCCGACCAAAATGTTGCGCGCAGCCAAATCACGATGGACCAATTTGCGGTCTTCCAAGTACATCATACCATTAGCAATCTAGAAATATGCCGTCAGCGAACGATGAAAAGAAAAAAGAAGGAATACGGCACCTGCGCGCACATGTCGACCAGAGCTTGGAGGGAAAGTCCCTGACCGTCACCGCCGCGCAGATAGTGCAACAATGAGCCGTTCGGCATGAACTCGGTGATAATGTAGAACGGCTCCTCCTTCGTGCACACGGCGTACAGCTTGACCAGGTTAGGATGGTCGCAGTGCTTCATGATGGAAGCCTCGCCGAGGAACGCCTCGGAGGACATGGTGCCCGGCTTCATCGTCTTGATCGCCACCTCGACGATCCCTCGCCACTTGCCTGAATCAAGCATTCGCACAATGAAGAATAAAACACGAACACCTTCTCACTTACCGTACCAAACCTCGCCAAAGTTGCCGTCGCCCAGTTTGCGCTTTAGCTGCAGCTGATTGCGCGGGATTTCCCAATTCTGTTGCGTATCGTGTGACAGTTCGGGACGGGTCGGGGCGATGCGCGGCGCGGGGAAGGTCAGTTGACAGCAGAGACCGTCCGCCACTTCTGCAAACAATCAACGTCGGTGTTGGGTCAAAGACAGCAGTCCAGTGCGCACTGTACCAGAATAGTATCGAACGAGTTCCTGCAGCGTTTTGAAAGTTCTTCGCGTGGTGATGAAGAAGCCACCTTCGTCGTCCAAGCGTTTGATCTTGTAGTGTTTGACGCTGCCGCCACGCTGGTCTTCAGAGTCTCGAATGGTGAGTGCGAATTCGCCTAAAACATACTGGCTGATAGTTAGCTAACTCAACAAGTAACCGAAAATGCGTACGGGTGTCTGCTTCCCGTTCGCGAATCAGAAACGTGCCACGAGGCAGATTGTTCTGAAGAACAAGTCGTTCGGCTCGGTTGCGAGGGATGCGACCGGCGTACCACCTGAAACCATCACGCATTGTACGTCAACAGCAGCGACAGGTCACTCATTTAGTCGACTTACTCTTCGCTTTCTACAGTCTGCTGCTTGGCAACAAAGTTCCGCGGAACATATCCCGATCCACCAGTACGCAAATGCTGCACATACCACCAGTCAGCATTACTAAAATACGTTCAAATAAGAAGAGGAGCTCGTGAAAGATAGCAACATGCCTGTCATCAAGGAGCAACATTTGATCGCCTTTTTGAAAGCTTAAATCACCATCAGCTCGCGAATCGTATGGGTACAGCGCGATTAGCACTATCGACTGCTGCTCGGAGCCTAAACGTCCAAAGCTATCGATAGCCACCAGCTAATTGCGATGTAAAAAATATACCCAGGATTTGCGCAAGATGAGGTCTCTTGCTGGCGGAGCGCGGCGTTTCCACCATTGTGTTCTTGCGCGATCCAGGAGGCGTATCGGAGTGTCTGTGCCTTTCCAAATCGTGAACGAGCTTGCCGATCGGCATGGCAACTTGGTGTTCTTGAGGGATGAGAGGCGCCGTCCGAGACGAAGTCGCAATAGAATTCGTACCATTGCTCTGTGTACCGTTGCCGTTAGCCGTCGGCATCGACCTATGTCGATGAATGTTCAAGCAGTTGCCCATATCGCTGTGCGACAACAAGCTATCCTTCGGTGATGAGTCACCGCTGCCAGAAACAAGTCGCTGCTTCGAAGGCAGCCGGACAAACAAAAGCACCGCTTAAGCCAACAGATGCTTTCACATTCAAAATACGAGCGACAGACAACTTCTTCGCTACAACAGCTTCATTTTTGACCACCAACAAGCACAAGAAAGACTACAGCTCGATGAGTGGCTCCTTGGCAAGCACAAACGCCACGCCTAGAGAGCCGCCACCCCTCTAGTACTGCGCGGTGGTCGACTGACTGCCGGCGAGTCGTCGGTGTCGATTGATTTTTGTTTGTCGCCGCGACCCGACTGAGCATCAGTTTATCTACGCGCGGGGCGGTTGGAGGCGGTTACGCAGCCGAGTCTGTTGACGCGGCGGGGCAGTCGTATCGGCCTCTCCAGCAGCGAGCGTTCCACTTTCACTACTCCGGCAGGCGCGGTGTTCGGGCAGCGCCGCCGATCGGTGACCGTCAGAGAGCGAGCGAAAACGACTGCCTGTTTAAGAGTGGCGCATCGGCGAGCTCGCGTATTCTGCTTCGTCAGCGAATTTCGTCGACGGGCAGCGTCGATACCATGAAGAAGACGATGAACGTGCACCAAACTAACCGTCTGTTCAATCGACAGCAAAATGCGTCGGTAAGAAAATCAATGATTCTTTATGGCTAGTGTATTTGAGATTCTATCTGCGGTGCTATCGATTGCAACCCGTCTTTGTTCTTATCGTCAAGATTAATTGATCGAGTCTTTAGGCGTATTCGTTTCAACGGCATTCATATGTGAGCGAGGATCTAGTCAAGCGTCTTGGATTGGAAACAGAGCTGCAAGGTCATACGGGTTGTGTAAATTGCATCCAGTGGAACGACGGCGGGACGTATGACGTTTCACGATTGTCCGTGTGCAATGCTCGGAGTCGATTGCTTTGGTTTCAGAATTTTGGCCAGCGGGTCTGATGATCAGCACGTAGTGCTGTGGGATCCGTTTAGACGGCGCAAGCTACATTCATTCCATACGGGCCACCGCAACAACATATTTTCCGTACAGGCACGTGTTCGACTGCTTGCTGGTGGCATGCTATAGCGGTCAATTGTTGCAGTTTGTGCCCGAGTCGGGCGACCGTCTGTTGCTGTCGTGCGCAGGCGACAACACGTCTCGCCTGCACGACGTCAATCGAACGGACGACCAGCGCTGCGTCCAGGTTTACGCGTGTCATGCGGCGCGAGTCAAGCGACTCGCTGTCACCGCCGCCGCTCCGCATCTCTTCTGGTCTGCCGGCGAGGACGGACTTGTGCTGTGAGTCGATGCGGTCGTAGCACTCTCCCGCAACTGCGCCTTCTGCAGACAGATGGATATCCGCCAGCCGCCGACGTGCACCGGCGAGTGCAACCATGTGCTCATCAACCTCATCTACCACTGCGGCCCCAACGCCGAGGTCAAGTGCGTCGCCATCAACCCGACGCGGCCGGAGCTGATCGCCGTGGGCAGCAACGACCCCTTTGTGCGCGTCTTCGACCGCCGCATGTTGCGCACCTGTCGAGTGGCAATTGGTCAGCCGACTAATTCGAGCGCCGACGACGCAACGTTTGCTCTGCCGGAAACGTCAGGGCAATACTACGTGTCGGGTATAGAACAATGCATTGATTGCCGACTGAATGACGACGACGTTTGTTTAGGTCACCTGCCAATCATTCACAACGACTACCGACGCCGACTGCGCCAATTGGCCGTCACCAATCTGACGTTCAGTCCCGCCGGAGACGAACTACTCGTCAATCTGGGCGGCGAGCAGATTTACCTCTTCGACGTGGTCACCAACGAACGGAAGGCCTCTCTCCTGACCGATCTCAGCGGTCTGCTCGAGCGCGCTTTGATTCGAGCAAATGGTATCACACTGATATTGTGTTTTTCGGTTGCTCATCGTTGTGTTGTCAGAGAAGCCATCGACTTCGACGAGCAACGGCTACCATCAGAACGGCACGACCAACGGCCATACGAATAGCGCTTCGAACGGCACGACGCACGGCTTTCTCGCGGCGCAGTGCAGATCCGCTCCAAAAGTTCTAAAACCGCGGGTCGAAGTGCTGAAGCAGCAGGCGAATCACCTCTTCGAACAGGAGCGCTATTCTGCGGCGATCGCCCTGTACAGCCGCGCGCTGCTGTTGGCGCCGGATGCGGCCGTTTTGTACGCCAATCGCGCCGCCGCTCTGATGCGCCGTGCGTGGGACGGCGATACGTACGCCGCTTTGAGAGACTGTTACGCCACATTGCAACGCGATCCGGGTCATGTGAAGGCGCTGTTTCGTCTCGCCCGCTGTCTGCTCGACAACAAGCTCTACACCGAGGCACGTCAATGTCTTCGACTTTTCAAGGTTTGTGCAGATGATTCGCTCGTGCGCGATTGACTATATCTCATGCGTGCAGGTTAAATATCCCGAGCAAGCAGGGTCAAGTGCGTTCGACGCGCTCGAAAAGGATGTGCGACGGATAGCGAGCGAATCGGCCGGACGGATCGGCACCGATAGGGATCGATTGTATTCTTCTCAAAGAGGACGTACCAACAGATCTGCATCTGTCAGCGCCTATTCGGACAGTAGCGCGGAATCGTCCGAATTCGTCCCCGATGGCATCTCAATGCTCGACTACCGTCTGAGGCAGTATGCCGCTGATTACAAACAGCGCTATTGCGGCCATTGTAATACGACGACGGACATCAAGGAGGCCAATTTCTTCGGCGGGTATGATATATTCTTCTATCTGCTTGCAACCTTCTATTTGTTTAGGAACGCTGAGTTCATTGTGGCCGGCTCCGATGACGGAACGTTCTTGATTTGGGATCGTGCGACGTGCAATATCGTGTCTGTACTGCGCGGCGACGATTCGATCGTTAATTGCCTGCAGCCGCATCCCTCCCTGTGCATGCTGGCCACGTCCGGCATCGAGCAGGTCGTCCGACTCTGGTCGCCGCGACCGGAGGCTAGTTTTTGCGCCCGCCAGTATCCTCTGAAGTTACATTTTGGACGTTGCAGGATGGAAGTGAGAACGAGCGGGCGGTAGCGGACGTGGACACGGCGGCTTCCGCGAATCAGCGACGGATGAACTCCGACCCATTGGAGGTATGTCACGATTTATCACGTCGAAATTTAGTATCCTGGAGCCTTATTCATCATTCGAAAGATTACGAGCCGTTATGTAGCATAGGGCGGATTACGAATGATTAGCAATCATCCGAATAGTGAATAAGGCCCATGAGATCATGAGATCGAACCCTGTGAAGAACTCAAACCCAATTTTTACAAAATGACTATTTGAAGGTAATGCTGTCCAATATTGGCTACCATTTCGAGCCGAATCCATCAGGCGACTCTCCCGGCGAAGGCGCATCTGTGCAATGCCGTCAGAGTTGATGCATCGGTGTTGTATACTCTGTATGCATCAATTTTGGGGCTTCTCGCAATTTCCGGTCTGTCTCTTTTTTTGTTACTGTGGCGTTCATTCGAGCGACGCAAGCACCACTCACTCATACTTCGTTCAAGTGTACTATTGAATATGCAAGGACAATTGGTGATATTCAGCATGCAAACAGTCGCATCTGATAAAGGAGCCGGTACTTTGAATTCTGGATGCTATGTTTATTATTGTTACTGTTGTACATTGACGATGAGAGCCGTATGGCTTGTCCGAAATTCTATGTGCACCAATCTGTCATCATGGGCTCTGTTGCCGACTATTTTATTTCATGCCCTGTGAACTATGATGACATGTTTATTATTGCGAAACTAAAAACAGCGGAATTAAATTACGTGAAACGCACTAAAGACATTTGGTCACAATCACAACAGCGTTGCAGCGTCCAAAAAAAGAAAATGACATTCGCTTAAGCACATAAGAATGGAATCTCTGACATAGACATTACGCAGTGATTTAAATCGAGAATATTTCCAACGCATTAGGAGTGAAAACTCGAGCACTAAAAGGACGAAAGTTCTCTGTTTGAGACGACCGATTCGAGCGACGCAAACACATCTGACCCTAGGCGGCGGACACCGGCTCTGGCAAGACTCGAATGACCAACGAGCGTGAGATGGCACGGATAACTACAGTAGGACGCGCGCATCAGGGTTGAGAAAAATACACTGTCTGAGAGATTGAAGCGAGGCGTCGCAGATTCACGTTCCAGATCGGCATGCGGTTCATTATGCCCTCCGTAATGCCCTCATTATGCCCATTAATGTCAGCACTTGATTCCCGACTCCGCCAACTTTCTCAAAGATTGCTCCTCTAATAGATCCACGTAGATTCGAGTGAATAGAGGTTTCTGCTCCAAACTCAGCACCTGAAGTAGAAAGAACTTATGTCAAATGATAATGAACAAATACCGGACTTTCTCTGGGCTGAGTGGAAAGTCCCGTTCACTTTTTTTTCTTCGAATAATTCAACTGTTACGTCAACAATGAGGCTGAGGCAAAGTAATGCTTTCCAGGTCTCGGGGCTTTTTCAAAAAATTAAGAAAATTTGTCACGCTATTACCAAGTTGTGATCGATTAAAAACTATCTAGTCAAAAGATAATTAGACTATCGAGTATAAAATGAGCGCAAATGCAAGTTTCGCGCAGTAATCATACCATTTTTTAGCGATCATAACTTTGGTTCTAAATCATAACTCATAACACGACCGAATCTCATGAGTTTTTGAAAACCCCAAGACTTGGGGAACATAATTATTTGGTTTCAGCATGATCAGTTAAGTAATAACTGAATTATTCAAACATAAATATGTATGAAACTTTTCACGCATCCTATATTTCATCGATTTTAATCAAAAAATGATAAAAACGAATATGACCAACGTAGAGTACCTTATACTGCAGATTGCTGAGTCCGTCCTTGAGCCAGCGCTGCTTAGTCTTGTACATTAGCTTATACCGGCATTTATTCACTGGGTTCTTCTTCTCAGTCGAGTGTTTGATCATCTTGTACCGGGCGATCGTCGCCGGATACCGCGATATCTGGTACTGACCAAGACTCACTCTGAAAGCGATCAGTCACTGGACTGCTACAAGACGCAGCTGCGCACCTGGTAGACAAGTCATCATCCTCACCGCCCCAGCCCCAATAGTCATTGGAGAAACCGTTGATCTTTTGAAACTGCTCCTTTGTCAGCGCCGTTATCCCGCCGAATATCGAACCATAGGGCAGTCTGCAGTAAATAAACTTTATCATTCGGACTGCGACGAGGCAACTAACTGGTATTTGAATTTGTCGACAGCAACACTCATGTGGCGTGGTTGCTCGGGACACGAATAGAGATTGCGGTCGTCTTCGGGCAGCAGGTCGACGTCATGGAAGATGAAGCACTGCCAGTCATACAGCTTGGACGCCTCGGCGAAGCCGACGTTCATCAGTTTTGCTCGGTTGAATGTTTGGCCGGTCTGCTGGTCCACGATGAAGATGGCGTAGTCGAGCTGCTGCTTGGTGAGCAGCGAATGCATGTTGTGCAGAAAACCGCGCAAATGTTGGTCTCGATCCCGATACGGGACGATCACAGCCACTCGATGCCTGGCACGGCAATAGTCTGGCTTGGAATGGCCACCCGCCTCCAAGAATGGATACAGCTTGGCCATCTCTGCGTACGACGGGTAGTCGAACCACACGCGAATCGGACCAACTAAAAGTATTCAATCAGCACAATTAAAAGAAACGACATGATTTTTTCGCAAGTGTCACGTAAGTTAATGGGCTAATTACACATTTCACACATTTCGGAACATGTCCAAAAACAGAGCGATTCGCAAATATTGGTAGAAGTTCGATAAAAGTTAAGACAGCGGACGCGAGACTGTTAAAGTACTAAGCTTAAAAAGGCGCTCACCAAGAACCGGCGGCACTAAAGGACACTGTTCCAAATCGGCAGACTGCGACTTCATGCGTGACGACCCGCTCAACTCGACAGCGGTGGAAGTAGACGTCAACGTTTCATTGGTCGCAGAATCGTTTTTGGAGACGAAGAAGGCATCTTCGGTCGACAGAATGGCGACAGTTCGGTGCTCGATATCATTAGCCGACAAAGAGGCCGGGTCCGTCGGCGACCAGTAGTACTGGAACATGTTGTAGTCGACGTGATAGACGGACGACCCGAAGAAGTACTGTAGCAAGGCGAGCGTGACCAGCAACGCCCCGAATAACTTGATCTTGCTGGCGAGGCGCCACGGCCCCGTCCGCAGCATGATCACCATGAACGGGGGGTGGACGGAAGGGGCGGACACGGCGCTGTCCACGCGCATCGCTCTGAGCGCCGTCCCCGACCCAAACCGCTCATTCACCACGCAGCTGCTGCAACACACAAACGACACTCGTCGCCACACAGACCACAACAAGGCACAGCTGCCAAACAAACACGGGCCATCACGGACGCCTCACGGTACTGGGTCTAATTAAATGGCGAGCCGGCGTTGGAAAGGCCCTCTATCCCTGACCAAACGCAATGAAGCGACTACGCGCGCGCATCCGGATTCATCCTCGGCCAGATTAGTACTATCTCTGCGCCGGCGGCCACATTGGCCGACGGGGAAAGTTTGATCATTCCTCCCCCGACACAACAGACGACTGGTCAGAATGCATCTCCGCTCGCCATCTTCAGCCAGGCCCATCTTGTTCGCTCGGCCACAGGGACAGAGGAAACAACGCGTATTGTGCAGTCTTGGAGAGCGAAGACTTGCCTCGCTGCCATCATTGTCGAAATCGATGAAACCGGCTCCCGTCGTTCTTCTTCGCCGCTCGTCGACCGTTCACCGCAGTCGGATACCCGTGCTCCCGCGAACGGATGGAATGGTTAAGGGAAAATGCGCGCAGTTCAACTTTCGACATGCAAAGTAGCGTTCGTCGAATAATATTCTTCAGCTCTTACTTAAAATCCTTCGTCAGGAGCCGTATTCATGAAACGTGGGTTACAGGGTTCGGGTTTGGGTTTGGGGCACAATGCAAAGGCATAGGTCTCTGGGGTAATCGATAAAACTGTACTTCGCACTGTGCTCCAAACCCTAACCCTGTAACCCGCGTTTCATGAATACGGCTCCAGATATCTAATGACACGGACGTTTGTTGGCATCTAACAATAAAGGACAGAGCAGGGTTTATGTGAAAAAGGTACTTTATGTGCAACCAATTACCAAGAATTTATGACGTCGACTCATGAATTCTTGGTAATTGGTCGAGTATAAAATGACCTTATCACGTCTCCAGTTAACTCTGCTCTGCCCTTAATGACGGCACTATAGAAGCATGAAGAAACCTTTTGGTACGGTAAGAAAACCGATCGATTGGCTAAGAACGCAATTCATTTAATTCTTTATCGTAGATTTATTTCATTGCACTTTCGCACTTTCATAAGAATCACAGAAAGGAAGAACACAAGGAAGGCAAGCTTAATAAGACATGCAATAAAAATGTGTCTTTGAATGATAAAATAATCTCGTGTTCAATCACCGGTAATGATGGCCGAGTGGAATTTGCGGCGCAAGCAGAAGCTGCGTTTGCCATCTGTCTGCACTGATTTATCCTCGATCTCCCGTCCAAAGTAGCGAATCAAACGCGCATGAAGTCTGAAACGACGATACTTCTCTATAGTCAGAGAGAAAAGTAAGTGACGAACCGAAAATGCAAGGTGTCGTTCGGCTGCTGGCTGATCTCGCCGTCGACATTCCAGACGCCCTGGTCCTTCGACTTGTTGCCGAGCGTCGGAGTGAAGGAGAAGCGAGAAACGCGGTACACTTTCACTCGTCGATCATGACGCAACTGAAAATAGAAACACCTCAAATTCAGCGACTTTCTCATTTCTTCCCATTATTCATGTCTTTTCGATAACGCCTGATCGATTCGCCAAGTGAAAAAAGAAAATTTTCAAGAGTATAAAAGCACGTTAAACCGTTGATCATATCGAATCCATTGCATACAGAACTTTTCGAGTGGATGCCTAATATAGGCAGAAAAAACTTACATCCTGTCCACCTCGTAGAGCCACTTTTCGTATGAACCCAACGTTTTGAGCACGAGTGACCTTGGGAATGAGTGCCAAATCCATAGAACCATCGCCCAGCCGGGCGAATGGCGCCAGTCCCTTTGGCGAGAACGGCGACACGCAGGGAATGACGCAGCAGATGATGTGGGACCACTCCGTCTGCCAGTGGAATGGGTATACCGGCGCATCGCCCGTGTAGAGGCTCAAGTCGGTTTCTGACGTCTGTCTGTAAAATGGAATGATCCAACGCATTATTTTGCCTCACTCTATCCACAACTAATCCTCCCTCAATTCGCTCAAACTTTGTCTGATTTGTACAAATTTGGGTTCAATGATGGACAGTTCGTTCAGCAACAGCGTAACTGCGAAAAGAATTGATTGTTAAGAGCTCGTCAAGTATCTTCCTATCTACCAGCCCCGTCGGTTCATTCTCAACATTTTCAATGGCGGAATAGAGGGTATGGCGTCAATGAAAGTAATCGAAGGCAGTCTCCTCACCCATTTTTCTCCAAAGAGCAGATGACGCATCCCTCTTCACACGGCGGTAATTCGAGTTTTCCGCGTTGTTCGACGTTCAGACGAATACTGCACGAACCCAACACTGTGCCCGACAAACGGAAGGCCACTCGTCCGTGGTACGTCGGATGCTTGAGAATCGTACGCAGACCTGAAAACTTCCCGAGTGGTGGACAATGCGAACGGATCAATCGCTCGTCCGTACCCGACCACTGGTAACGTGCTGGGCCAAGATGGCGGAAATACTCGCTGTCCTGCAGGACGTCCCCGAGCCAGCCGTAGGAGATGGCGTTGGCCGAGATGCGCAACAAACCCCTGCCCTGATGCACTGTGCATACGTCGACGCCGCAGTCGTCGCCTGCAGTCGGTCGTAGTCAACAAAGCACCGCCACACGCACAACTCCTCACCGATGACGATGTGGAGCGCCGCGGTGACGGGGTCTGCATTGCCCTGGACGGACGAAACGACCGAATTGGTCGAGCCGGCGGGGATGATGCCGAACTTGAGGCGCGGCGTGACCAGCGCGTCCACGTCGATGTCGGCGATGTTCTTGCCGCTGTCGTTCTGCTCGCGAATCACCGCGCCACACAGCACTTCGTTGAACAGACCGTCGCCACCAACCGATATCACTCTACAATGAATCAATGAGTAATCTAAGGCGAACAGATGACAGTAATTGGCAACTGGTTCTACCCACTGAACTCGTACAGACAATACGGATTCATCGATCGCAATTCGTCCATCGCATGATTAGCCCGTTTCGTCATCACGACGCGCGTGCGGATGCCAGCAAGAGCAAAGATTGGCGCCACCTATATATACAAGAGCAACTTGTGCATCTGAACAACAAGACTGACTTTGTCGCGGTAGATCTGTCGGGCCCTCTTGCGTCCGCCGAATGGGTTGATATACACCAACAGCGCTTTCGGTCGGTCAAACTCTGAATCAAAATCACCGGTCAAAAGAAAGTTTCAGACGGCGTAATAAATAGCGTAACACGACCATAAATTAACGAAAGGCATACTTTCGCATTCCTGCTGAAGGACGGTCTCCCAAGTAGCACACTCGACGCTACTTTCGAAAGTGATGACAATAGGTTGAACACGCCAAATGTTGCCACCTGGTCGAGCAATGAAGTACCTCAAATTAGAAAACTGTCTAGGTCAAATTTCACACTTTGCAACAATGTTCGGGTTAGGTCGGTTAGAAAATCAACATGAGCAGTTATTGACAATAAAGAATATTTACAAGTAGAGTGTGGTGGCGTCGCACATTGGTATCGGTTTGGGATCAAGGACCAGCCGCTTTAGCTGGTTGGTGGCCAGAATGCTGTCGGTCGCCTCGAGCCCGTTGGCCGAGAAACGGGGTATTCCAGCAGAAAGTTTGACGGGCGCAGCCACCGAGGCGTCCGTGACAACACGTACCGCGATCAGCTCACGTAAATCAAACTTTCTCCGGTGAACCGTGGACAGCCCCAAAACAGGCTTCTTGATCAGCTCGAACCGCAGCAGTATCTTCTTTCCGTTGCTCGTTCTCAGCAAGGACATGCTGTGCCATTGGCCGTCGATGGACTTGACGTTGGTGGAGTGCATGACTTCTTCATCGACATCTGGTTCATGAGAATTCAAGCTGGCTGCGTCTGTCTGGGCGCCAGCGGCCGCCATGCCGGACTAACCTAGCAACAAACGTACTAAACACAATAC
This sequence comes from Plectus exinocaudatus, assembly GCA_034698105.1. Lineage (NCBI taxonomy): Eukaryota > Metazoa > Nematoda > Chromadorea > Plectida > Plectidae > Plectus > Plectus exinocaudatus. The sequence goes on along the minus strand of JAQGAX010000062.1, from coordinate 7,887 downwards.
CAGAGACACATTCATAAGCTCCAAGCAGCCGTTTATTTACCATCGGCAACTAGCCTCTTCTTCGCGGTCTAGCGAAGAAGAATCCTGTTCTCGTCGATCATCTATTGAGCTGCCGCGCTTTGCGTTGTTGTCTCGCAGCGATTTGCGGTTGGCACAATACCAAATCGCGCATCATATTGCGATCGCCGTGCATATAATGGTGGAGTTTTTGCATAATCATGCGACATAAATTTTGTGTTTTTCCACGATCACAACGGAAGGCTGGCGACAAAAACGACAATTAAGGAAGCCAAGTTACTACTAAAATGGCCAGATCCTGTCGAATGAATTCGGAGAAAAAGATGGCGCAGCTGGACACGGCGCTCTCTGCGCTGGAAGGTCTTTCGCTTTCCGTCTCGCCAACTCGTGCTCAAGATGGCGATTGCGAATCGCGCGCTACAACTGCCTCGACTCACGAGGACGTCTCCGATTTGCGCTTGGGATCGTCGAGAGGCCACTCATCGCACGATTCGTCAGCTTCCCAAGAAAAAATCAGACGAATATTTCCCTCGATTCCGCAATCGTTGCGAAGGGTGTCGCAAATGCCCAACAATGGCAATTGCCGCTGTAGATGCCATGGAGAAGCGTTGAAGGGAGACAAGACTTGCTCGCAATGCGTCAGAATCAGGTAGCTGCTCCGATTTTTATTGACCTCAATCATGTTTCGTTGCCTTGCAGACACAAATCGCCGTGGCACTATCGGCCATATGATCACGTTGGGCCACAGCAAGACAACGCTTCCAGCAGTGACAGTGCAGGAAAGCTGCGTCGCGGCGGAACAGATAAGTGCGAGACATCCAGAGAACAGGCGGAATCGCTGAAAACTCTTATGGCCGCCGCGAAAGCTACTGAATCGGAGCTGGACGATTTGAACCCTACTTTGCGTACAACGAGATTTATCGCACGCTCGAGCTCGTCGTGCGGCGCTCAGGCTCGCTCCAGAGAAGAATGCATCACCGTCGACGAATTGGCCGCCTATTTCGATGATTTTCTCAATCTTCCGCGCAAAATGTCTCCTTTAGCCGAGAGCATGTATGCCTGAGCCTGAGTGATATTATGTATCGATGATTGATTAACAAATGTATTCTTTCTCCGGCAATAATAAATACACGCAGCGTATAATAAAGTAATATTCCTTCGCACGCTGTTCGATTTAAGCACTGGCTGACGCATGTAGGTCGTGCAAGTATACAATTTGTCCATGAAGGAACCTGATCTTTTCTACACGAGATGAATGAGAAAGCAGTACGACTTGCGTTCAGCAACCATTAATATTCGCAAATTGGATTAAACGTCACTGATCTTCAAAGATGATCACCACCCAAACAAGAAATCGCCAAGACACAACAGAGATATCTCGAGTACAAACATTCATTTGCGTACATAACTGAATAACGCAAGTCTGTGCCTGACAGCGCGCTGGAGAACTCTAGGACGAGAGCGGAGAAGAGACGCGCGCGCGCGGCCATTTGCGAGACGATCGAAGACCACAACAGAACATCAACAATGTTTATAGGAAACACTGGTGCTCGAACAGCGTGAAACGTTCAAATGTAATACATACAACAAACAAGGTGGACGCAAGTCGAAATGCGCGCAATAGGCTCCATCAATCACTGGTCGATCGACCGACGGTCCTGTACCTCGTGCTCGTCAAATAGGGAAAGTCAACCGAGTGGCTGCCCGCCTCCTTGCTACTCCTGCTGCCGCTGCCGCCTTGGATGGCCGCATCGGCACCAGTGAACCAACGCTCCACAGCCTTCTCATCGCCGCCAAGTTTCCGCCGCTGCTGCCATTCGGCGAAGCGCCGTTTTCTCGTTCGCACAATATCCGGGTGCTTCTGCAACGTACTTTTGTGAATGGACCTAGCCGTCAAGCGAGCGCACCTTTCTTGCAAGTTGTGGAGCACCACGGCGGAGCAGCAAATCGCCAGTGTTGACAACGAAACGCATCCGACGGTGGTCGTCGATGCGTACTTGCAGCGATTCGTCGACGAGGCGATCGGCAAGTGCACGCTCTCTCAGCGCGTCTTCGTCGACGGATTCGGAAGTGGTCGGTTTACCGTCCTCGTCTTCATTTTTATCTTCGCTTTTTTCAGTCGAATTCTTGGTCGCAACTTTTTTCGCGTCAGAACTGGCTTTCAACAATTGCGCCTTCGATTGACGAATATTGCTGAAGTGAAGAAAAATAATATAGTTAATTTTCAAAGGAAAAGTGCGTACCGCATTAGCAGCAGAGGTTTGGCTTCGAGTTTGCGTAGTAGGCGTTGCTCTTTTTCGGGGTCAGTGTCGGGCGTCAGCTTCAAGTACACCTGAACATACGCCGACCATCCAGCTCTGCTATCGTCTTCTTCGTCGTCAGTGTCCGTATCGATCAGTTCAAAAGTGACGCTCATCTTTTCGTTTATCTGAATTATAAATGAGGTTGGACATAAACCTGCAGTTGCTGGATAAAAAGCACGCACGAAGTAGGTCTTGAAGCAGTTCTGATTGACCATCAGCAACTCGGCAGCCGACTGGTACGCCTCCTCCGATTCTGCGCGATTGCCAGCCGGAGCGTACAGGGATCCCCCAGCGCCACCCAACACCCTGTGCTTCTCGTACAGTGCGTACACCTGGTTGTTCAATTCATCCGAGACCATCAGTTGCAGCTGAATAGAGGAATGGTTAATGATAGTTGAGGGAGCCGATAGATGAATATACCTGTCGAACCATGGTGGTGATCAGCTTGTCCATGGTGAACGCGACGTAGGCGTCGGTGGTGAACATGGCGCGGATGTTGTCTTCGAATGGGCCGCTCTCGATCTGGTTATCGAGCAAATTTTTCACTTGACTGATTAACTGCGTGTAGTACTGAGACGGTCGAACCGATTCTGAACAAAATCAAACAACCGTATTAGCATGTAAGAAAGTCTGTAAGGAATTGACGGCTTACGTTTCGGTAAGAATTTGAGCGCTTCAGCGGCGGTGACGTGATCACTGGCCGACCGCTGACGGGAGTCAGCCTCGTCCTCTTCGGTCAGTTGCTGAGCGCGTCGCTTCAGTCGCGCCATTCGCTCGCACAACAAATTGTGCAGCCGCAGGAATACGAACCACGCGTTCGACGTCAACATCAAACTGTAGCTCGCACGCGCCGTCTGCAATCAGGATCCATTCTCAATTAGTATTACTTTATATTCGTCATCCGCGACTAACTTATAATCAGAACACCAAGGTACAAATCTTAGTTGTGTGAACAAATAAATGCTCATCATGACGATACTCATAGAAGCAGTAGTTTAGCGCCATGAAATACTATAGCTACTATTAACTTGACGAAACAAGTGTCCTTCCTGCTAGCGAGTAAGCAATACGCCCACACGTACCGGTTCGCTGGTGAGACGCGGAGCGGCTGTTGGTTTTTTGATCTCTTTGTCGGCCTGCGACAGAGCGCGCGCGCTGCGTCTGACTGGTCGCGGCCCGTCGGCCGCGTCCGCTTCCGCTTCCGAATCCTTTTCTGAAACAGACAATATTATAGACCATCTGTTTCGTGTCCACTAGTAAAAGTATTGTCGCTACCTTCGCCGCTCGGCTCTTCCTCTTCGTCGGACATGACCTCCTGCTCGAGCGCGAACAACTGCGGCAGGACGCGACGCAGGATGCGCTTGATGCGCGCCTTTTCGTCTTTGTGCACACTGGTCTGTCGCTTAACGTGATGAATGAGCAAGTCGGCCACGTCGTAGAAGACCGACTTGTCCGCGGGGTACGTGGTCGTAATGTGAGGGCCCGTCTCTTCCGGTCCGCCCTCCTCCATTCGAGAATGGCGCTACAAAGAAGATCTTGATGAATGGCACTGACAGGTTAAACAGACCTCATCGTAGAACGTTTCTATCTGATTAATGAGCACTTTGGAGCGCAACTGCTTCAGATCGTTCTGCTTGAACGTGATTCCTTGGTGGTCGAGACTTTTCAAGTGGTACTTCTCGTTCTGCTCTCTCCAGATTCGATTGAAGCCTTTCTGCGCATCTCGCCATTCTTCGTCCTTGGTTTTCAGTCTGCAATCAGCGCGTCAAATGAGCACCGTGAACGTTGTGAGCGATTTTCTGATGCTCGCCTATCATCCGCTCCTTGTCATATCCACACCGCGAGACAAAAATTGACCGTAAGAAAAACTAGTCAACGAGTGCTCTCACCTCTTGATGACCAGCGGGACGGCGACGACGGGATTCCGCTTCAGTCCCATGACGATGTCGGCCGTTTTGTCGCCGTATATGCGCCGAATGGCGCGCTGCATGAGTGCCGGCGAACGACTCGCCAGTGAGTCGTCTAGGCGAAATTTGTTCGCCTCTTCGGCGCTCATACGACTCATCTTGCGCTGCACAAACTCGAGCGTCTGCAGTGCCGATTTGTTCACTTCGATCACAATGTCCAGCTGAAAACGAGTCAATATTTCATAAATAAACCCAAACACTCGCACAATGAAACTGTAGACAGACCTCGAAGCGTTCGTCCTCGGTACGATAGATGAACTCTTCGTATTGGCTCTTTTTGGACGACACGAACGACGTGTCCTCAGACGACCATGACGGGAACGAGACCCACGTATCGTTGAGTACTTCATTACACAGCGCCGTCCGCCCACTGCACGTCGGTCTCTTGTAGGACGCCGGCAGCGCCCGGTAGCTCACTCCATGCCGTTTGCATGACGCGTAGTCTAAAACAAATCTCAGTCAGCCGGCAAAGAGGGCTCCGCTCTATTTTTATAACTTCTATCAAAAACGAATACAATTAGTAACACTCAGTTTTATGAAAGAATGCAAACTTTCATACCGATTTCCATTGCCAAATCGGAGCATATTCCTTCTTGATCAGCTGATTTCGCGGCTGCTCCATCAGAGTAGCCTTGACGATCGTTGCACCCCAAAAAGTCTTTGAGCCATTTCATGAGCTCTGGGTGCTTCCTAAAGCGCAATAATTTTTGAACACGCAAGAATCGTCGACAACGTACCCAAGAAAAGGCAACAGTAATTCAATCAGTTCAGATTTGGAAATGAGATGTTGATTGTAGAGAACCAAACAGCGGAGAAAGTTGTCGTATACTTCGTCGCATTTAAACGCTTTGCGAACCTGAAATTATAAAAACAACGGTAATGTCATTTTTGATTCCTCCGCCAGTTTGTTGAATGGAAACAGGTATTTGAAGTTAGCGAAGCAATTTGAAAATCGGTCCCTTACCTTGTCAAAAAACTGAAACTCTTCCATGGTTCCATATTTGCACGCTTCGGCCATATCGATGTCGTACGCAATGACGGGAGGATTTTTCGCTTTCTGAAATTGGCGGATGACCAAACCACAGGCATAAATCAAGTCAGCGTACCTTGGGTGGTCCAAGCAAATCGCCTTTGGGCGAGGGCGCTGGACGCTTCTGCGGACTGCCGCCAACTTTGGTCAACGGACCGGGGCTGACGGCGACGACGGGCGGACGCGGCTCCTCCTTGACAGTCATCGTGCGGGGAGGGGTCCTCGTCTCTTTTCCTGTGCCAGCGGCTGACGAAGAGTTTAGATGCGGCAGGAATCCGCACGCATCTGGCAAGAACTGACTGAACTCGCGCAGCAAGTCGGGCTCGTTTTCGAACAGCTTCGACACTGAGGCGTACACCTCGCCTTCTGTGAGTGTCGGTTTGTGGCCGGGACCACCCTGAACAATAATTGCTCAAAACGCGTCCGAATTGCCACTGCAATATCTTACGTATTTCAAATCGCGTTGCTCTTTCTGGTAGGAGTGTAGGATTTCCAGAAACTGCTTGTATACATCGGGTTTGTGATGGAATCTTGCCTGCAACGTGTAACGTTATAAAATATTATGCATTCAACCAGCTCGATTTCTTTACTGCCTATTTTTTATAAAACCACTGCGTTGCACTGAATAATCGCTGTTTCTCGGAGTTGCAATAAACCCAAAAATATGATACCGCCTTAACATATTTGCGAGAACACTCAGAACACTAGATCAATTGAGAAATTTCCAACAATGTACCTTAATTTTGTTCACATAGCTTATGGCATGATTGAATTCGATGGCCGGTCGGACATTAGAAGCAGCACTGGCGCTCAGCGGAGCAGCGTGTCCATTGTTGGCGGCGACAGAGGACGGTGATAGCACTTGTCCCTGTCGAGTAGGCAGGTCGTCGCTCTCTTCGTCCTAAAGCGTATAATATTGAGCAAATTATTGAGCCGAATAAAAAGAAAACCGTACGGCAATGATCTGTGTCTCGCCATTCGGCTCGCAGATGATGATGCGATTACCATCGACCTGCACTTTAAATCCGGGAGGCAGGAACGTGTTGAAGCCGACTATGAGCGCTGGGCGCCCGCGAAACAGTTTGCTGACACGGCGGATCACGCCCGGCGTATCAATGCTGCAATGCGCCAATTCGAACGCCGTCCGATAACATAACGCAGAGCGCCAGAAACGTACGTTTGCGACTTGAAATCCTTCATTATGTCCAGAAAGTCGCTGTAAACCTGCGGACGGTTCGAGAATTGTACTTTGACCAGGTCGAGATATGATAGTGCGTCCTCCACTTTCAATCGCTAAAATGAAACACTCGGCTACGTAATAAACGACAACATCGCTCAAACTGCCCGCTTCAACGTCTTCTACGTAAGAAATAACGTCAAAAGTATGAGACTAGAATGCTTACCTGATTGGCGGCGTTGCTCAATGGCTGTGGATCGACAGAGTTGGGCGTCGAGCCGCCGGATACGGAGGACGCAGTGTGCGCAGAGACGCCCGAAGGCAAGCCCATCGCACTAAAATACACCAAGTATAAGTTGGCCTATCAGAAGAGACAATTTGGTGTGTTATGAGCAATAATATAGTCCAGCCGTAAATAAGTTTCGAAAAACGTCAAACAAAAGAGAGAAAAACATACGGAGAGAGCATTGCGAGAGCGTTGGATCGAGCAGAAGATGTATTGATGAATAGAGACTTGTGCGAGTCCTTCACCGGACCCAGTCCCGATAGTTGCGACGAAGAAACACCGGGAAAGTAGGCGTTAACGTTGACGGCGGACGCAGCGACGGTGGGCTGCAACAATCGGTTGAAGGCGACAGACTGGGGCTGATGCGTCGGCTGCGACGACGGCGGGCAGACGACGGACGCGAGGGGAGTGATGGCCGAAGAGTTACTGGCCGCCGACGTCTTCACCTCCATACGCGGCGGACAGAGCGCCAAAAAAGCCGCGGATGTGGCTGCACCGGTAGTGGCTGCTTCGTTTGCGGGCGGATTCATCCAACGCCGCCAGCCGATTCAAAAGTAAACCGCGCGTCAAGCACGGTGTCCACGTTGTCAGCCAGCAAGAAAGGCCTCGAATCTGCTTCCAAGTGCCGATCAGCGCACGGCAAGGAAACCGAGGGGAAGACGACGATTCGAGATCAACCACCTAAGGCGTAGATATCGGTTGGGACCGGGTCCACACCACTTGGGCTAACCTGAATTCGTTTCGCGCGCGCCACGATACACGCTGCCAAGAGGAAATCTGCGCCGGCCGACGAAGCTGCGACGGCCCGAATCGGGGGTGAGCGGGTCGATGCAACGCGTGGAGTCGCCGACGCCGACCGTCCTCCCCGTCCGCTCGACTGCGTCCAACCCGCGCCCATCGCCCGTGAATGATTACAGTAGGCAGTCGTCAATTGCACTGCCGACGAAGTCGCAACCGCCCTGGCTATCAGGCCAATAATTAAACTTCGTCGCTTCGTTTCTTTTTTGACGCGTGCAGAGCGCTATGAAAAGTATATGAATTGCAGACGCAGCCAAATTCATTATCGATCAGTTGCGTTTTTGTGCTGTTGCACTATAGGCCGCCTC
>JAQGAX010000061.1:0-27499 GCA_034698105.1 Plectus exinocaudatus | reverse complement strand
GAGCAGCGAAGGAAGCGAAACTCTGTTCACTCGAATCGCTTTGACGGCCGCTCGCGAGCACCCTATCTTGTCGGCCAACGCCGCCGCATCATCGACATCCGTTCGAAGTGGCCTGAACAATTGCGTAATATAAAAACAAATCTGAAGAGATCGCATTCATACTTGTCAATAAATGGCTGTGACTCGCCATTCTCTTCGTCGCCATCGTCAAGTGTAGAGTCGCCGCCACCAACTGTGATCGAATTTCGCAAGCCTGAATTATAACCATCAGTGAGAGGCAAATAAATTAATCCTGATGTTGAGAATGATTGATTTGGTTTGCATTCTTTCTTTAATAAAATAGCAATCTTCACTAACCCGAGACGTCGCTTGAATTTGGTAATAAACTTGCAGATCAAACTATTTGCAAAATAAATCTCTTTCATGGAAAATAATATTTTACATGATACAATTCACCGAAAAATGGCTTGCGCACGCGGCCGGGAGGGTCAACGGAAATTTTTTTAAAAGGATAGGGGGTGATGGCGAATTAAAGGCCACCAATCAGCTCTGTAGGTGTTTGGGTAGCTGAGCAATAATTCGTAGCACGAAGGATACTTTTCAGATTTTCGGTGTTCGCTTTCATGCAAGTGATTGTAACCGCAAAAAGATCCACTTATGCATCAATCCCTAATTCAGTTCAATAACTATTTTAGACGAAAAAGAGCATTCCCGGACAGCAGAGCAACGGAAAATATTGCACCTGAATAATCTAATTAGCTGCGATTAAACTTACTTCGCTGTTAACGCCATATTTTGCAAAGGCCAAAATAATTGCGCAATCTCAACAAAATGTTACCTTCATTGCGCTCACGACGTGTCATGACTACACGCTTTTTAACCGTGGTCGGGAATTGGCTGTCATGGGCGTGATCGGCGACTGCCACCGACTCGCTCGCGTCGCCCTCGAAGGCTCGCTCAACCGCGCCTTCATCGTCTGTTTCGCTGCCCGACGATGAAATTGATTCCATCCGTGAATTTCGTCCGCGGTATCCGCTTATCTTCCTATCTTCAGACGCCTCCTTTTAAAAATAGACTGGTAGCGCACGCAACCATTTGGTCTTTGAATCAAACAGAAATATTTACCACCAATTGCCAAAAGATACCGTATTGAAATAGCAAAGTGAATATCGAGATGACATAGTTTTTACTTGGCAATGTGCCACTATAACGGAGTATCTGTGCAATTATGAACGTTCTGGCAATAACATTACGCACTGAAAGTGTGAACGGTTTTGATTTTTGCAAGATATCGTAGATACGTGCGATCCGATCATTTCGTTTTTGAATCGTTTTATAGATTTAATATTTTAGTTGTCTTCTCAGAAAGTATTGATTAAATTTGAACAGCGTAGCCGAGCGGTAATTTGATTGCCGAGCTCAACGAAGGTCGAAATGGCGGATATTAAGCCGAACCACACGATCTACATCAACAATCTCAATGAAAAAGTGAAGAAAGAGGGTAAAATTTGTGCATTTGCTGTTTCTGGTTGCAATTTGTTCCGATTCCAAACGAATTGATGAATTTGTGCAAGTTTTAGAGCTGAAGAAAGCGTTGTACGCGATCTTTTCGCAGTTCGGACAGATCGTCGACATCATGGCGTTCAAGACGCTGAAGATGCGCGGACAAGCGCACGTCATCTTCAAGGAGGTCACCTCCGCCACCAACGCACTCCGTTCCATGCAGGGATTCCCCTTCTACGACAAGCCAATGGTATAGTCTCTTTTTCTGTAATGACGCCGACATGTCACTTATTGTGGTGTTTTTAGCGTATTCAATTCGCACGGGATGATTCGGACGTCATTTCGAAAGCGAAGGGAACATATACCGAGCGGCCGAAGAAGGAATATCCGAAGAAAGGAGAGCCGACGTCCACTGACAAGAAGAAGCGCCGAAACCAGGAAAATCGCGAAGCCAAAAAGGCTCGAGTTGACGCTGGGGTAATTGAATCTTTTCCTTGCAATGGATCTCTATAAGACTGTGCTTATATTTATTGCGCAGATGGTCATAGATGAAATTCTTTGGAACAGTGCAGGTTATGATATCAGTATCATTAGTTATCGTGAGAATGGTATCATTATCATATCAGAAATCAAAATTTGTGACACATGCGTTTCAAAACGGAACTCCGCGGAATCAGAAATTTTATCATTAATTATTATCGTAGATTCTGAGGGCGCTTCGGTCACAAAAACGCGAAAACATTCCTTGCGATGCTGAAACACTGCCAAATTTATGTCTTTGACGCAATAACACGTCCAATTTTTGCATAAGTCGCTATAAAAACGTCAAATTTTTCGAGGTTATTCTTGCACTACCAATAAAAAGCGAAAATATCTAATATCATTATCATTATATATCAAATATCATAATCAGAAATTAATTAGTGATAATGCGATTCACTTTCTATGAACGCAGAAATACTGACATTTTTTAGGACTTGTCTGGTGGAAACATGGGCGACGCGCCGCCGAACAAGATCTTGTTCTGCACAAATTTGCCCGAAGAAACAACCGAGCAGATGTTGCACATGTTGTTCAATCAGTAAGCTGCAACTTCCTGATCAAAAAAATAATTACTGACTATGGTTGTTCGTTTAGATTCCCGGGTCTGAAGGAAGTGCGTCTAGTTCCAAATCGGCATGACATCGCCTTCGTCGAGTTCGAGGACGAGACGCAGGCCGTGACGGCCAAAGACACGCTGCAGAACTTCAAGATCACGCCCAACCAGGCCATGCACGTCTCTTTTGCGAAGAAATAAACTTTACTGTCATGTTGTGCGCCCGTCTCAAGCGGGTTTGTTGTTTGCAATTGACCTATTTTGTTTGTAGGCGTTGTTTTTTTGTGCCGAATGCCACGTCGTCTTTAATAAAGTTTCATTCGAAACTTGACGCTTGTTATTGCATTTCATATTCACATTGAGTCTTTGGTCCATTTCCAACAAGGATACCTTTGCACAGTGACATGGGTAATTTCGGCATCGCTGGAAGATCATCTGCAACTGCCAAAGGGGCCGTACATAAATTACGTCACGCTATTTTTAGCCTTTTTCCGACACCCCACCTCCCGTCACGCTGCAGTCGACCCCGGTGACCCACCCCCTTCCTATGGTTAAGCATAGCAATGACGTCATAGCGTCACGCGTCCGTCACAGGCCTTCTCGGACACCCCCTCCCTCCAAAAGCGTGACGTAATTTATGAATGGCCCCAAAGAAAATTTCAGCTGAGCAAAATAATGCAACGTGTGATTCGATTGGCGCAATCTCGTGGGGCTCCATGCAATCATTACTGCTCCATTAGATCATTAAGGTAAATAACAAGCAAGTATTTTGTTAGCGCTGCGAAGGGAGAATTTCGTTTCAGGATACCAGGAGCTTGCACTGAACTACCACATGCAAACTGTTGGAAATGCGAAAAGTTGCTGGATTGTGTGAAAGAAAAATTTTTCTGCGCAGGCTGCGAGATAATTCAACCTCCAGTGAAATGCGTCAACTATTTCCAGTACTTGGGCATTCCTTTAAAATTTGACGTTGACATCAGCAACCTGCAGTCGACATTTAAACAGCTGCAGGGCAAATTGCATCCTGATCGATATGCACAGCGATCTACAGTGAGTTTGGTCAATGGTATTGTAATTGTGCCATTTCGACGCTCGTTTCAGCCCGAGAAGACTTACTCGGAGCAGCAGTCGTCAGTGGTCAATCTGGCGTACAAGACGCTGCTGCAACCGCTCGATCGCGCCAACTATTTGTTGTCGATGGTTGGTATGGAAACTGGAGAGGAGACTACGGCGTTGGACCCCAACTTTCTCATGGAGATGCTTGAACTCAACGAGGCCGTCGAAGAAACTGATGATGTCGACGAGTTGCGATCTATGGGCGAAAATGCCAAGAAGCAACTGAGTCGTTGCCAAGAGAACCTTGCTCAGCTGTTTGATGACGAAAAATTGAGTGAGGCGAAAGCTGTTGCCGACGAAATGCGTTATTACTGTCGCATCAAAGCTAACGTTGATAAGAAACTTGGACTGGCATAAGTTACTTATTCAACGAATCGTCGCCCGTTGTGATATATTTGTCAAATTTCAATGTATATTTCGTACTGACCATCTTTCACTCGCCCTACGTGACGAAATTCAAATGAATTGTGGTTCTTGTTTACCAAAGATCACTGGCCACCCTAAACACGCACAACATGCCTACGCATCTTGTTTACTAGAACGTTTCTTTGTGTCCGGTCTATTCCCGATGCGCTGACCATTCGCAGGCGGCGAAAGTGACGAATAGACCAGTTCCGAAATCTTGTTTCTTGCTCTCAAAGGCGATAATGAGTCTGCCAGGTCGGTATTTGATTTGAGTGAGGACGTTGACACTACATTACGTTTCTTTGCCGGTCGTCCTTGTCTTGCCTTACCAGTCGACCAACAATGCATCGGCGTCCAGTTGTTGCGTTGTTCGCTGTCGTTGGCATTCTTGCTACTAGTGGTGAGTTAACTCTTATGTGCTTTAACTTTAAATGTTCATTTTTGGGTTACGGTATGTGCCATGCAGATATCAGTGATCATCAAACGATCAATAACACGATCACGATCGTTCTCTTTTCAGTACTCTCCCAACCGGCCGTTGATGTGAACCCGTTTATGATCAACATTGGACCGAACGGCGTCGGTTTGGGAACGAAATGGAACTTTTTTGGCAGTGGTTTCAATAGTGGCAGCAATTTCGGCCCTGGGGGATATGCTAGTAAGCGCACTACTCAATAACGTGCGTAATGGTTCACTTTTAGATCAGAATCTAATCAACGGCGGTCCATTCAGTCTCGGATCGTTTTGGGGACTCGGGCGTCGTCGTCGTTAACTCGAACAACTTAGTATTTATTCAATTATTTGGGCATATGAGCATGTGTTGACCCCCATGTGTTTTGTAAATGTAATTTGTCATTTCTCTGAGTTTGTTACGGTATCGTTCTGATTGTATTTATTAAAGTACGCGAGAGAACTTACGACGGACACGGCACGTATGAACAGAAGGGCAGGAACAATTCGAAGGAGAATTACAATTTACTAAGCAAATTATGCAATCAAATGAGCGTGCACAAAATATCTGATACATAGATCAAGAGCATTTCAATTAAGATATATAAATTAAGAGCATTTCAATTCTGCAAAGACAACGGGTGACACGGTTGATGCAAGTGAGATACAGTTGAAATAAGCAGCTGCGGCAGAGTACTGAAGCGTCACAAGACGTGCGCGACGACAGCGCCGCGATTGCAGAAACCAAATCGTTGCAGGAGAAAAGAGACGTGGTCATTATGCCTCAGTTGATGCAGTCAGCACCCAATACAGTCACGCTTTGCTCTTCGGCTATGCCAATTAAGACTATTAGACAGATCAACGCTAGCGAGACTGCGCACGAACAAGATTCACTCGAGTTGAAATGCATCAACGTTGGAGCAGTGGTGGGGCTTATGCGGCTGGCAGAGGAAACAAAAAGAGTCATGACAAGCAGTAATAAGTTTGTTCATCGGAAGAAGCTGTAGAGCAGTTATTGCACGCGATTCAATTGAATACTCCTATAGCAGTAACATAACAAGCGACAAGAAACACAGACCGGATTCGTGTCATGGGGCCATTCAAAAATTACGTCACGCTTTGGGAGGGGGAGCGGAAGTTGGAGCGAGGCCGTGACGCTCAAAAATCCATAACGCTTTAGCAGAAAAGCGACCAAAAATAGCGTGATGTAATTCATGAATGACCCCCCATTGAATCATTGTCGCTGGACAGCCGACCGGATTCGATGCGGGCGGACAGAGGAATGCATTGGCACAAGCGAAACGAACCGATACCGAACAGAGACGACACAGACCATCGGGTCAGTCGGTAGACGGAGGGAAGGATGGAGGAATGGAGTTGCTCTCAGGCGCTGATCTCGCCGCCCCTCGCCAACTTGAGCGATGGTCGCGGCATGACCGACTTGGCCAAGATGGGCGGTTGCTGTTTGCGCAGCGGATGGTGGTGGCCGCCGGGAGGCGTCTCGGGACCTTGGGTCGCCTCGCGCAGGGAGATCGGCTGCATCGGTGCGCCGTTGTGGACGCCGAACGAGTCGAGCAAACGCATCGCTCGTCGGACCATCCCCGGCTGCACGTGGAATAACCGCTGCAGCAGCTGATTCGCGTAGTGCTGCAGCTGGAGCGAGTCGTTCTCACGTTGCTGCAGCTCGAGCAGCAGCTGCAAAGAAAGAGGTTCGCTCAACGATCTCCGCACTGCACTTCCACCCGCTCGACCAACCTGTTCGTGCGACAGCTTGTCCAGGTACTTGATTTCGATCCCTTGCGACTGCTGCGTGCGCGGCAAGCCAGTCAGCAGGTCGGGGTCAAGCTCGAGAATCGATGCGACCAGCTGATCAATAAACAGGCGCAATTTCTTCTTCTGCAGCTCCACACAGCGCACCGACTGAATCAGCTGCAGAGAAGAAACATAGACCGTTCCAACACAAACTCAACCGAGAGTACGGTACGTCACGGATACATACAGTTGGTTTGGTAACGTAAAGCGTGTTATGCCCAGAGGGACGTGACTTACTGAAAAGCGCGACGATGTAGGGAAGAGACGAGGCGAAGAGCGGAAAACGACTAGGTAGCCACGACGCGAGGCATCGCTACGACGACCACTCGAGACACGCAACGACTGCATTTACACGGCTGAGCATCGACTGATTATCACAGCACCTTGCAAGGCGACCGAGCTATATCCACTGGTTATGCCCAAATACCTTCGGCATCGTCCTCCTGCAATTGGCGCACAATATTCGCTACGCCAAAGCGAAACGTCGTCCTGCGACGCAGCATCAAGCGGAGTTTCAACCAAATCAAATAAGTATCGAATAACAACACCGACGGGGTGGGGACGGAGGGAAGGGCACGCGCGACCGACCTGATCGATGGGCGACGCCTTGTGATCCTTGGCGAGGGAACCAGTTAATTCGCCGTCTTCCGACAGCCGATTCTCATTGTGCAGCTGCATCCGTCGCTCATTCTGAAATGACGCACTCTACCGTATGGAAGCAGTGCACTCATTACTAGCGACTAGCGCCGACTACAGTATCAATGCAGCTAGCCAATAAATAACAAACTGACTTCGTCTTTGAGCTTCTTGATGAGCTTTTCCTTATGCCGTTTGAGCGTCTCGATCTCGTCCTGCGGTCGATCGCGCGACATTTCCAACAGCGCAATGTGCGCATCCTTCTCTCCGATCGCCGCCACAATCGCTTCGTGTCTGCAAACGCGCAAGGCGGTCATTACCCCGACCAACACCGAGAGCAAGTTAACGATGAACGCACTTGAGCTGCAGTACTTCTTCCAGATGCTTCTTGCGCTCGTTTTTCAGAGATCTGATCAGCTGGTCCTTGTCAACGCGATGCTGTTCTAGCGAACTCGCGTTCACAGCTTCCGTCGATCGTCGTAGATCCGACACCTGACTCCTATAGTCGTTGATCTTAAATTAAATATATTAGAACTGAAGAGTAAGGAATAAGTCTGATCGTATTGTTTGACTATGAAACCAGTGAACGCTACACTTTGAATAACATTGACAAAGCAATATCAGTAGCGCACCTGCATCTGAAGCTGCTGATTGAGCTGTCTTTGCTGCGCTATAGCCATTTCGCGTTCAGCAGTGATACTTACTGACTCCCGAAGCGCCTCTTCGAGCTCTTCAATCCTGCAACCGATCAATTGTTTGCCGGACTGATAAGAGCACGACAAGAATGGCTAGCAAAAGCAAACAGTTCTCGTATTCGGATTAGAGCTTTTACCTGGCTTGTTGATCAGCGGCACCACCCTTTCGCGTCAAAGAATCGCCCGTTCGCATTGCCACCGATGGTGTGGCGAACTGACGCTGTTTAGATTCGTCCAATTGTCTGCAAAGCACGAAAGCAAGGGTGAGCAGGGTAGGGAATGAAGCGTTCGAAATGGCAAAAACTGAAATTGTGCGACGCTGAACAAATATATAAACCCCTATAGTATATAAACTCCCCGCAGTGCAAATGATACGAAGTGCAATACGATGAGACTGCGATACGAAGTAATCGTAGTGCAAATGAAACGAAAAGACATTGTTTTGCAGCAATGAGTCATGGTAGGCAAATTGTTTCTTGGGGGACGGTGTGACAACAAAAACACAGAGGGGGCGGGGCACCGCGACGAACACTGCGGAACGTAAGACAGCATATCAGGGAAACCAGAAGAGCAAATGACCGACCTCTGCACGTCCTTCAGTCGGCTACCCATCGTTTCCCGTTCGCGTTCGAGATTCTGCATCATCTTGAGCAAGCGATCGACTTCACAGCGCGCCTGGTGCAGATCGCCGGTGAGTCGGTCGATCTCCGGCCCGTCGGCCTCCTTGGCCAACAGGCCGTTGTTGACGAGCCTGAGCGACGACAGCTCGCGGTTGAGGTCGGCGATCTTCTCGCTCTGGGACTCGATGAGAATCTGTCGATCGCCGATCTCCTTCTGCAGACTGTCGATGGCCATGCGCAAGTCGCGCACTTCGCGGCGGTGCGCCTCGAGCTGCTCGAGTCGCTCCGACTCGAGATTGTCCCTCTGCTCGCGCATCTCCCTGCTGAGACGCTCCCTGTCGCGAGTGCTCTCTTCCAATTGATCTTGCAACTGTCGCTGCTGTTGCACGGCCGGCATATTCTGCATGCGTTGCTTCAGCGACTCGACTAGTCGTTCCTTCTCCTTCGTCAACTCCTCAAGCCCGTCCACCTTCCGTTGCAGCATCGACAGCTTGTTATCGCGAATCTTAAGCGAGTGACATTGGAGCCAGTGATTACAGAGGGATTAGCTGTACCTTTAATTGCTCCTTCACGTCAGCCAATTGATTGCTCAGCTTACTGACTTCGTTTTGAGCTTGAACCAAGGTCGATTGCTTCTGTTCAATTGATTCGTTTTTCGTTTCCAATTTCGTACGCAAGGCTTCAATCTGAATAGATGTGCGCATTAAGCTGAAATAAAGACCCGAAATATCGAGCAACGTACATCGCCTTGCAAGAGGCTGAGTTGCTGCTCCTTGGCGTTGTTCGCCTCTTTGACCACTTGCAAATGTTTGCGCAGATCGGAGATCTGTTCTTCAGCGGTCTGCAGCCGCGTCTGGCTTGTCTGCAATTCGGCAGCCCTGTGTGACAGTTCGAGCTCTGACTTCTCCATTTTTAGTTTCATCGTTTGGAACTCGTGGTTGGTGACCAATTTATCGGTGTAATCAGTCGGCTGATTTATTTTGTCCTGTCTCATACGGTTGACTTCTTGATCGTAGAACTCTAGCTGTTTTTCAAGATCTTCAATGCGCGCATCCTGAAAACAACAAGGTTAAGGACATCGGGGTCACGCGGCGACGTACCTTGCTTTGCATCATAGCCATATAAGCACTGTCATCTCTTTGATCGGACGGCAACGACTGAATGTAGTCCAATTGATGTTGAATCTGTCGACTACGACCGTCAGAGTTTGTCCATTCCTACAAAAAATCTAATTAACCTAATCTAGCTAGTTAATCAAGTAAAATGATCCATACGTCTTGCAATCGGCGTATTTCGCTGTCTTTCATGTTGGCCAATGACTCGAGATGTCTGCAACGATTTTCGAGTTCGATCGTGCGACTTGTGAGGCGTTCCAAGTCGAGACGCTCCTGAACCGCATTGTATGGAATCTGGCCTGAACAACAATGCATTGTATGGAGATTGGGCAATAATAACTGGTTGGGTTGACCTTTGCCCTGGAGCATGTCGAGCATTTTGCGCATACTTTCGTCCCTGGTCGAGAGCGTCTGACGATGAGACTCTATCTGGGACTCGAGCTCTCTGACAGTGTCCTTGGACATTTGCATCTCGCGATGGATCCGGTCGCGCTCCATTCGCAACGCCTCGTACTCCTCCCTGGACACGGTCTGGATATCGACGTCGCGGATGGTGCGCTGCAGATCGTACTGACATTGCAGCTCCGTCTGGAGCTGTCTGATGACGCTGGTCTGTTTCTGCAATGACTGCGTGACGATGGGCGATACGGATGAGGAATGGTGGAACGGGTCGGACGGACCCCCGACGACTCATAACTCGATGGCGAGCTGGAGACGGATGGTCGGTGGCCGCTGCGGCGGCCGACAAGGGGAGAAAATCAATGTGCGAGCGGCGGCCGGACGGAACGAGCTCGTACAACCGCACCACACTCGCCGTCTATTGACGTTTTCTACCAACGAAATTGAGGCGCGCGCCCCGGCCGTCGCCGATCGACCGCCGCCGACGCTAATGCAGCAGGTGATCGCCGCCCTCCCCTTCCCTCTCAGCGCCGCCTCCAATACCCATCACTTCCTCCCCCTAACGTCCAAATAGATCATTGGCGACCCTTTCATCCGGGCAATTGTTCGTCGCCCTAGCAGTGACAAGCAAAAATAGCGACGCGCCCTGATCGATCGGTTGCACTCAGTGGCTACGCGCGCAAGTTACAAAGTAAACGATATGTTGAACGCCAAGCAAACAGAAGCGGTGCCCACCTGACTTTCATGGCCACCCATGCGCAACTGTTCTTGAAGTAGGGACAGCTTGGCGACCTCCTCCTTGCGGGACATTCGCTCGCGTTTCAGCTCCGGACTCCAGAAGGTCTTTATCGAGTTCATCGTGGAATTGAGCTTCTGTACCGCCTGTTCGTATTCTCGTCGCAACATTTCGTATTCACGTTGCAGTACGGGAACAGGCATTGAGTAGGGATCACGCGAAAACTGCGTCACGCTGACGGGTGGTACCGGCGGAATCGGCGCTGACGGAGCAGTCGACCACATTGCCGCGGATGCGTTCGGATTGGACAGAGGACCGGAAGACAGGAGCTGAGGCTGGCCGCCAGTGGCAATACTCAAAGGTTGCTGAGCGGTCGACGCCATGGGGTAGAACGGACGAGAGGCGGACGAGTAGCCGACGGGCTGCGTTGACGATACGACGGGGAAGTCGATGGAGGTGCCGACGGGACGAAAGAGCGAGTCAGCGGCGAACAAATCGGCGCCGTCAAACGACCGATGTTGTCTGTAACCGAAACGCGCATTACAAACTTGAACACGATATCGCGCAAAGGTCAACCGATCGGCTGCTCTGCTGTAACAACGATACGAACCTCGTCAGCGCGGGTCGATTCAGGCCGAACGACTGCGATCGACGGCCGCTCATCGGCGATTCGCCGTATCGCGCCGCTCCATAACTGCCACCGCCGCCGCCCGTAGAAAAAAGCAGATCTTGGGCTTGGGCCCCCGGGCCCAAGCTCTGCGCCCGTTGCTGCTGCATCAGGTAGCTGTGACTGGGCAGACTCGACGGACCGCCGTATGTGTCGCCACCACCGTATGCAGAGGACTGGTAGGGTTGCTGTTGTTGCTGTTGTTGTTGGTAGTGGTACTGCGCCGAGGTGCTCGGGTAAGAAGGCACGGGCGTGTTCGGATACGATCTGCAAACGCCAACAAGTTGCAAAGCCCCCAAGATGACGTCACACGCAATTGCGACGAGAAGTAATAGAGCGGAAATAAGGTGAGCGCACTAATGGGCAGGCATTGAGGCGACACAGAAAGCGGCCTACTACGTGCGGGGTGCAAAGTTGCAATCAACGGACACGAAACAGAAAGGCAAATAAAGCAGACTTTCGCCAGAAGTCGCACAGTCGCGGATGCCAGCTGCGAGACGACATCGACCGTCGCTTCTCAATCCCGATCGTTCTCTGCAGTTGGTCTTCAGGCTCTCTATCAACGATTACAGTGCAGTGCTGAACAATCAGTCGGCCGTGTCGGTCACACATTCATGGACGCGGTATTCGCGGACAATCGAACAACAGTGCGGACAAGGACGACCACAGGTTAATCGGTGACGATCGGACGGAACCGCAATGACAAAAGCATACCGATTGGCAGCGACAGACAGCGGAGCCGTTCTCCGGCTCATGGGTGGTGAGAACAAAGCCGAACTGAGATTGTTCATCTTTTCCTAACCGATCGCCGCCTTATCCAGTCGGCAGTGGTGCGTCCGATGGTGGTGGTGGGTCGATGTGCGTGTTTCAAGTGCTCCGTCGCCACTCTTCCATCATCATCGCTGTCTTGTTTACGCTGCGCACCAACGGCGTCTTGAATAACGGCGCCCGCTTCTCCAGCCGCCTGCCAGACCTGTTCACACGCCGCCCTACTTGTACCTGGCAAACAATACTAAGCAAGCGACGCGACCACTATTTCTCTGGTGATGCCTGTTCGACACAACAGCGTGTCGCGTTAGCTGCTGTTAATTGCAGCAACGCACTGAGTCAGTCAGTCGCTGTTCCCGTATCAATAATCCCAAGCAACAACAGAGTCAATCCAGTTCTAAGTACATACTGTACTATTCGGATTGGATCTCAAGTGAATCAGGCTAGGTCTCACAACGATACTAACTTGCGCTCGTTTTAAATCGATTTCAGTTATCCATTTCTGAACCACTAAGCATTCGTACAATTTCAGTTTTTCGCTATCTTTTAAGTAAAAAAACTTGAAAGAGAAAAATGATCACTTGCACACTAAAAAGAAATAGCCAGAGTAAGTGAATTCGTTCATTTGCCTATTCGACCCACTTCGAGAGTAAATGTTTAGTGGCATCATTGTGTTGCTGCGGTGTGTGTCGCTCCTAACGGCGGCAGCCGATTCGAACACGTCGACCACGTAGCGCAATAGCAATGAAGACTAGACGAGCAGGGCGACGTGGACGATGGCGCTGGTCATACCTTCGCTTTTTGGCGCTGTGGCACCGAGTGCATCGGCCGCCTAACAAGCTGCAAATCAAAATGCTGTCGTTGTTGGACACACGCAACCCCGACCACGAATCTTTCCTGTGACACAAGCAGCAGGAGTGGATGCCCAAGCCGTGTCCAAGCAGCAACTGAGGAACACGTCCACCCTGTTCATCGCTTGATGGCACCCCAGGCGTTCCTTCCTTCGTTTCCCCTCATACCACCCCAAGGCCGAGGTCACGTCCGCCGACATGGCCGAGGTGTTTCTCGCCTACGGTCAGAACAGAACTTATGCCGCCGCATGATCGATGAGGACCAGAAGCATACATCCGTACGCTCCTCGCAGCGGATCGGTCTTCTCTACGGCTGGGTCTTCGTCGTCGAACCTTTCCAAACAATTCTTCATTCATAAATGTCATTCGCTGATCGTAATGCAACTTTCATTGCTGCATAATGTACTTAATAGTCTGCAATTCTTCGTTATCCCGTCTTCGAGAACCAATTTACGCTCGGCATTTATTTCTTTCATAAATCAATGGCTGAATAGCTACTAACTGCTTTGCGCGTGATTGAATTAATGCATGGCGGCGAGGGCGATACGTTATCGCCAAAGAATCACTGTCGTCTGCACGTAGCATATATCCACCGCAACCGGTTTCGTCGGACAGCTGGCACCATATTTTTCTTCAAATGCGCTTCATACATGCATTTACTGATGGGCGACGGCTGATAAGTCGTCACGCATATGTTGCACGGCAATTGCAAAGGAAAAGCAGTCGAAAACGAACGGCCCGGCAGCGGTTGCCATTTATCGAGATTGGATGTGGGGCGAATGAGGCACGCCCGGAAGCGGATGGAACGAGCGGCCACGAGCTGCCAGATGAAGCCGCAGCTCATTTCGAGATGGCGGTCAGTTGTAATCCGCATGGGTCCGCATTCATCATCGCTGCTGGCGGAACCATTGAAAATTCTCCCAGCGAAAACTTCCCCTAACTTATAATTCTTCAAAAAGAAGCCGCTCGACTCTTTGGTCAATCTTAGAATCCGATTTGCTTCAAAATATGTGAACCATGTTCGCCAAAGTGTAGATGAATGGCCCGATAAACGCTGAACAGAAGAGATTGCTATCAGATTTCAAATAGCGCTGAAAATTTTCCTCACAGGGCGGTTCATATTGGTTCAGCATATGGTTCGCTCCGTTATTCAAACCGCCAGTGATTCTTATCTTGAACGACACATCGGAACGGTGTTCCAGTCCCGGAAAACTGGCCCAGACAGAGCAGTGGCTCCTGAACGGGAGCCGGCGCGCGGCGTTGGAGTGCGGGCGAGGGGCGCCGAGGGGGCGGGGCTTGGGGGGCCTAGGGCTCGGCGGCGCGCCGGTCGAGCCCATTGTCCTACGCAGGTGCTTGCCGACCCGTCAGGCGGACGTCGGACGGTGTTGTCCGGGTCTTCCTGTTGAGCGCGACGTGCCGCTAATTGTAACCGACCCAGTCTTCTGTGGCGCCCCGTCGCCCAACCCACTGGCGCAACGATGTCAGTAGCCCTGCGGCTGCGCTCATGCTCCCTTCCTGTGGTTTAGTGTTTCGTTGCGTGCTGCGTGGGTCCCATCTTTGTTGCCCACAATGCGATTGACTCGGCATTGTCGCGCGTGATTGCCTCTACATTGCTCACTCTGTTTGTCTCTGTTTGCAGGCGAACCACTTGGAAAGAGCGCGGGAATGCACCAGACGAGCCACAAGCCGGTGTCGGTGACATCGCAATGTCTGGCCGTCGTGCTGAGCAAGGAGACGACGAGCGGGACGGATTGGTCGTCGACGAAGAGCGGACATCGCGTCTTCCAGAGCTTTGTCGACGAGAACCGCGAGAGTTTCTGGAACCCGGCGTTGATGGAGTCGGTGTGCTCGCTGGACTTTGTCGGCTTCATGAAACCCGGCACGCTGCTCGTCGCGGGCTCGGAAATGCACCTGGAATGTTTGCGAAGCGCGTGGGCCCGGCGCGTGCTGAAGCCGCCCAGAGGCTACCAGATCAAGAGCTTAGGTAAGATTGTGGTTCCTTTGTCGGCACTCGGCGAATTTGCCGGCTGGATTAGGTGGCGGCGACGGCGGGCGATGTGAGACGATAAGTGCGGAACATCTGGCCCTGCGTGATGCATGGGGCGCTCGCCGCCGCCTGTTTACCAGCGGAGCGCGCTTGACTCATGAGGCTCCGTCGTGGCGCAAATTGCGTTTGTATCCTGCTTGTCTCTGTCCGGCGGGCCCAATACGCCGATTTGTCCTCCGGTCTGAAGATGGTTCCCGAATAGACACGACGAGATGTATCGATCGGGGTCCAGTGCCCGGCGTTTGCGGGAAAACAGTCAATTATTCGGCCGTCTATCGGCCCGAAAAGCGCCATCAAATTGCGTCGGGTGGTCGGCGAGTGGCTTCCACCCCTGCACCACCACCATGCGTGCGGTCCGCCACGCGCTCATCGCCTTTTTCCGCCCGGGCGATGGACGATTGGCGTCCGTCGACAGACGTCGCCGCTCTGGCCGGCAGAATGCCCATGAACGCTCAGTACCGCCATCAAAGGCAAATAACAGCGTGCGATGCTAATGTCCGATGGACACGAGAGCTTCGACAAACAACGGCACACCTGTTGTCGTCGGACAACTGGCCAGAAGAGTGCCGGCGGTCTCGGCAATCTGTCGGCATAGCGCCACGGTTGTAACTCTAGGGACAATGTGTCGTTAAGTGATGGCGACCGGGCCAGAGGGGCTGTTTGCGACGTTTACGATGGCGCTGGGCGCGAGTGACCGCACGCGGTGACCATAAACGTGAGCGACGAGGAGGTCGGCTTGCGCAAGCGTCGTCGGCGAACCGCTACTTGGCTGTCCGCTGGGGGCAATTATCGCGCCCAATGTGCCGTGCACACATGTCGGCATCTTGCAATTGAGACGTCGGATCTTTGCGACCGCCGCCGCTGACTTTGTAACGCGATCCGGAAGGACAGAGGGCGGCCGGTGGTCCTCTTCGGACACGTGCTCACAGGTGTGCGACGACTGCATCGCCATTTCCCCATAGATCCAATGTCACCGCCGCGAAACCAAATCACCGTCGACATCTGTGTTGTTGCGCGTTCCACTCGCCGCTCCTTCGCCCCATCCGGTGTCTCTCGGGGAGATTTGAAATTTTGGCCGACAAGCCCGACGCCGAGAAAACAATGCCAATATTGTGCGAAGGCGGGAGGTGTCAAATGAGCGCACGCAAGCGGCGGTGATCGACGAAAGCGGGGCAGGTGGCCGCCATGGGCTAATTGAATCGGCTTTGCGAGGCCGCAGACAGCTAACGCCACGCGCAGACATTTGTCGGGCTAATTGTCGGCCGGTGGTTTTGCGAATTAGCGGGCTCGTGCGACCGCCCGTCGTGTTCGGCAAACACGACGACGCGTTGTCAGCGGCGATTGGCAGCCGATGACTGATGGGGGTCGGGCGATTGCGCCACTCGGCCACCGCCGCTGTTTCCCCAAGATGGCACGGCCGATCGAGCAGATGCGATCTGACCGGCCGCATCGACCAGCTTATCGGGACGTCAGCATCAGCCGATAATTTCTTGGGAACGGGCCTGCGCAAATTAACGGCCGTCAGTCGCCCTTCCGTTTGAGACCGGCCGACGCCCGCCGCACCGGCGATTCCGTAATCGGCGACGTATCGGTTTTCGGCGCCAGCGGCAGCACCGGCCTTGAGAGGATTAAGCCCCGGCTCGACCGACTTTTGCCCGCCAATCTCTCTCTCGAGTCAAGTCGTTGGTCGCGTCTGCCGCACGCGCCATGTCACATCACACGGAACAATGCCCATCCATCACATTTTTGCAGGAGACATTGGCGGCATAGAGATGCAGGAGGTACCACAGACGCAGTTCGTCCCGCTGCCGGAAGTGCTCTGTCTCGTCATCTCGCAGCTAAACAGAGTCGGACATCCGGCCACACTCGACACCATCGCCGATGAGATTGCTCACGAGTACCCAGGAATGGCCGTGCCCGGACCGGTGTGTCATCGCACAGAGTAACGCAGTAGTACACTTAAGTCATTTACAGGAGATGTTGCACGCTGCACTGACGGGCCTCGGCACCGAGGGGAAGGTCTACTGCATGGGCGATCACTTCTTCGTGTCCACTCCGCTCATGTTTCAACACTACCGACAGACGGCGTTCGGCGCTGCGGCGGCGGCACCGCCTATTTCCGCGCTTTGGGGCGATTCGGCACCCTACCACATGGGCAAAGTCGGCACGAAACAATTGCAGGCTATCAAGTAGGCGTCTATTGCTTGCTCTATTAATGCATTATGCTTACTTGAAAATCATGTTTCAGGCAAGAGTCGTGCACGAGAGAATGTCAGACGGGAGCGAGCATCGTGAACGCGCCGGCTTACAAAGCGAAGACAAAGAAGGATCAGGCGACACTGGCCGATGTGCACGAATGCGCCGCTCAAAACGATGAAAATCAGCGCCGCTCCAGAAAGGACGACGGCGTCGTAAGGAGTCGCTCAATAAAGGACAAAGGTTCGCCGGACCGCAACTAATGAGCCAAAGCCAACATATTCGATTTCGTTTCAGACAAAAAGACAGGCTTCTTCGCGCGCCTATTTCGCCGGTCTCGGTCGAGGGAGAAACTGAAGAATCAAGAAGAATCTGATCAGCAAGCTTCCTCCTCCAAAGCACAGCCAGTAGCAGCACAAGCAGCGGTTGCGGTGGTCGACCAGCAGTCAAACAGTTTGGGAACATTCAGTGCGCAATTTCCGCCTACTGAATGGTTGTACGACCCAAGATTGCATCTTCAAGCCACTCAAGGAAAAAGTCGCAAAAGAGACAAAGTCGCCCTTAGAGGCGTCTTTGATCCCCCAAGAATTGCCGACAAGAAGACAGCAGCCACCCGATTAAGCTCTCTAAGGTTCGCTTTATCACAATGTTTGGCCCCGAAACGTTAATTCTGATTCACGATCGTATAGATTTTGCACATTCCCCGAGAATCTGAATGAGGAGTCGACGGTAACACCGACAGCGGCGATCGTTCCGACACGAAGCAGCCGAAAACACCATCGATCGCATTTTCGGCAATCAAAATATCTTTCGAGCAGCTCAGAATGCTTGAATTACGGTCCGATTGATCCGCCCGAGTTGCTTCCGAACTACGCGGAAGCCGAGGTATTCGATGAAGTCAGGAAAAGGCGCAGAAAGCACAGACGAGTGAGTACTTTTTCATATTTGCTCCGCTCTGATAGAATTCACAAATCATTGCTTGTGCTTGCAGTCTGAGCGCGTGGAACGGTTGATTAATTCTGGAAGAACCGACTCGACGCTGCGAGTTCTGGAAGCGGTCGATTCGGCCGATGATCCGACGCCTCGGGCGCACGACTTGGACGGCTGGCTGGAGAGAGAACCGAGCGGAGGGCGCACTTCGACGCCCGTTGACAACAGCCGTCCAGCGTTGGAACCGCCGTTGCAGAATGGCCAGTCCGGCGAGCCGCATGGCAACGGTGCGCAACAGCTTGCCGTTCAGCCTGGCGGCAGCGATTCGGCCTACTCGCCCTCTCCCGTCGTCACCGACATGTCCAACTCTTCGCGCGACAAGTTCAGCAGCTGGTCGGGCAGTGAGACCGCTGCAAAGGCCGATCCCATGGACCACACCTACATAAATCTGGACCACCGCGCGCTGGAGATTCCCTCGAAAGAGCGCCGCGCGGCGCACGTCTTGGAGATGGGCGAAGGCGAGTTCAATGCGTCGCTTGACAGCACTCGTTTCGAGAACATCACCAACAATACGACCGTCGACACGGTCGCTCGCCAACTATCCGACACCCATTTGCAAACTGCCGAAGCCGTTCGACCTCACATCAAGTCCGTGCACATTTCCAACGTCTAACAATTGTGCGCAATGACAGTAGCCGCATAGTGTGACTTATCTACAAATGATATTGTGACTGATTCAGATGCTAATCAGCTGACAGCTGGCCCGACTAATGACTAAATGTGCTCTAAAAAGTTACACATTTTTTTGCAATTCATTGCTTCACTAATTTATCATGCACTGATGTGACGTGATTTTTGTTGTTTGTTCAATTGTCTTGTTCGAACGATGAGCGCTCATCCATTGTTACAAACGCGTGGTTGTTGAGATTACCTCAGCATTTTGCAGTGTTGAATTCGCGTTTGAGTGGTCTATTTGTATCAGTATTGGTTATGGGACTTGTGATGGTTGTTGGATAATAGCGGCAAAAATGCTGGCGCGCTAGTCGCTGATAAATATTGGCAACGTTGCTTTGTCTCGCGCTGTCAACGAGGTGTCACAACCGGTCGAAAATGACGAATGCCTATCGGCCTATCGTTTCTCACCGGTTACATTCACAACGCAGCGCATGCATACAAGTCGTTCACACTCGTCTACAGCGAAGACTGATGGCGCACGAAACGCAGTCTGCATCGAGCGGGCTGGAGCTATTGACACTGCCCGATGGCTTTGAGTGGTACAAGTTGCAAATCGCCGGTCACCATCAAGACATCATCAAAAATGGCGTGCGGCAAATCGGTATTTAGCGGGACGTGCCATTGGTCGCAAACCATTACTTGATTGTAGGCATTCTGAAGAACAAGTCGACTGGACGAATTCTGAAACCAGTGCAGGAGGGATTGCTTGGGTCGAGTGAGGTGAGGATCCGAAATGGCTCATTCAATGCAACCGTCGAAGTATTCAGCTGGGATTTTATAATACTGTATTTGTGCTGAGGCGACCCGAGAAGCCGAATGATGATACTCCGTCGACGGCCGACGACCCGATTCTGGCGGACGTGGCGCGCTTCATTCCGACCTTCTATGGGACCAACGTCGTTCCCTTTGGCGATACTGGTGAGATAACTTGGTGAACTACAGTGTGGAGACGCGACCGCCGTTACAGGACATCTGTTTATGCAGCTGGAGGATGCGACTGCCAAGTTCCGTTGTCCATGTGTGACCGACATCAAGATGGGCGCGCAGACGTACGACCCGACGGCCAGCCAGGAGAAGATCGCGTACGAGAAACGCAAGTGCGCTCAAGCGACACAGATCGGATTTCGACTGCTCGGCATGAAGGTGAAGGCCGACTCCCACGGGGACGCGTGGCGCAACCGAGCGTTCGAATTGGCGGTGTTGCACAGGGTCTCGGCACGCATTATACGCTGTCCGGCTAATTGTAATCCGAGATCAGTGGCCGCCTTGTAATTAGGCGGTAATCCGGGGACGCTTCTGGGCGGTGGCTCGCAAAACACTCGCCAGTCGCAGAACAAACACTCCGCCTCGACATGAGACAATGCGAGCACCCCCACAGCGGGCTGCGAGTCTGGCGACTGACCGATCCTCGCCACACGCGCACCTGGCCACCTGACTCGACTCGACCCGCAAACTTGTCTGACCCCAACAACGCGCCTCTACTGCAGGTCTACGACACAAGAACACTGCAGGTGATCTCCAAGGACAAGGCCTGGGGAAAGACCCTTCGAATCGAACACATTCCCACCGGTACTGGGCGCTCGTTTGTCTCGAGTACCGCAGATGACAAATGATTACAGCGCTCGAAGAGTTCTTCGTTGGGCGCCACCCCAAGTATCAATTGCGCGTAGTCGACGCGATACTGCTGCGACTTAAGTCCATCGCGGCGTGGTTCGAGCGTCAGAAGCGCTTCACCTTCTACGCCAGTTCTCTGTTGATCGTCTACGAGGGGGACGAGATCGCCGCCAGCTCGCCGGACAGTCTGCTCTGCGACGTCCGCATGATCGACTTCTCCCACGTCTTCGACGCGAAGACCATCGACACCAACTATATTTTCGGGCTCGGAAATCTCATCAAACAGTTTGACGCACTTCGCACGAAGCTGAAGAAAACTTAGTGCATCTACAACCTTGTTACCGGTAACTTTTCGATGTTGTTACTGTATATTGCATTCCATTATCATAGAACAGGGAGATTTTAGCGAAAGTTTATACTAGCCCTTTTACATTGGTGTTTGGTTTGAAAATTCGATCGGTCACAACGTGTAATTAGATGAAACGTAGCAATGAAATAAGTGCATGCGGCATCAGTAGGACAATATCGCAACAGCGTGTTAACGAATAAGGAAACAAATTACAGTTCGTCTTAGTCGACTTCGCCCAAGATAAAGTCCTGCGCGAATACCTCCAGAGTACGCAAATTGACGATGGCAGCAGTGGGCGACTTCTTGAAGTTCGGCACCGCCAACAATAACGTCTGCCCTCCGTCCGGGCGCTTCATAATCTACAAAAGTATCATTGGTCAAGCGAATGAGCGAAATTGTGCGAACTTTGTGCTCGAGCTGCAGTTGGTTGCCGGCGTAGTAGATGTCAGGCGGTGGGCCGACCATAATGAACGGATCTGAGAATTTGAACGGGAAAATATCTGCAGCGTTCATATTGTTAGTGATTAATGAACAATTGTGATAACAGCTGCGGCTAATCGCACCGGTAGTGTCTGGCGCGTTGGGACACATATGCTGCCACATCATGCTGCTCTCCAGTAAATCGACGGCCGACCGGCGCTCGCTGCACAGACGAACCATGTCGGACAAGTTCTGTCCAGAGGTGCCCAACAGTTTTCGCCCGCCGATCTCGGCCTGATAAGGGTTGGTGACCAAGTTGAGCATCTCTGAAACGTATCTCTCAGTTGGTGTGTGACTGCGTCGGCACTTACGTGCGCACTTGGACGCTTTGGGGAACAT
This sequence comes from Plectus exinocaudatus, assembly GCA_034698105.1. Lineage (NCBI taxonomy): Eukaryota > Metazoa > Nematoda > Chromadorea > Plectida > Plectidae > Plectus > Plectus exinocaudatus. The sequence goes on along the minus strand of JAQGAX010000061.1, from coordinate 5,940 downwards.
GCATTTGTGCATCGGTTGCTGCGGCAGCATGTGATTCGTCGGATCGCCCAATCCGGGCATCAGGTCGATAGTTATCAGCGGCTGAAGAATAAGTTGCCACTGTGCAAGTACAATCACAGAAAGTTACCAACCGCAAAATGCATCAGAAATTGATCGACGTTGCGCACGCATTCCACACTCGGACTCGTTTCTTTTCGAGTCAGATAGCGAGCTTTTTCGCTGAATTCTCGGTCCTGAAACGCAACAATTATAAGCATGTCAAAATAACAAGTGGAAACTTGGACATGGAAAGCGAAATGGGTACACGGTTGAGCACACACATGGACACCATACCTCCGATGAACGAGCAATACTTTCGCCCGCAACAATGATTCTACTGATTTTCGATATCATTTCCAATTCGTCGCGGTCGGTTGTCAGCTCGCCGCACAGCCAGCGCTGCATCATCAGCAAGGACAGCAAAACGCCGCCATCCTCGCCGTCTTTGCCGGTGAATGTGAACCCCGATACGAACAGAATGAAGCTGAAAGGAAGAGTACTGCTGAGTAGCATTGTCTTCGTGATCACTCTTACGCATCGTCTTGCAGATGAATCGGACTGTCAGGTGCCGGCATCGGAGGGTACACAACATCCTCAACTTCGAATGTGTCGTTGTCGAGTTCTTTGCCCATTAACGCGACTACCACTCCTAAAACATCAGCTTTCGTTAGCCGATGAGCTGGTTATTGTGCTCCAGAACTTAACATACACGGCAGTGTGGCTCAAAGCATGGGAAGGTCAAGCAAAAAATTACTTTTCACAAGAATTTTGAAAACCTTTGCGGCAAAATGACGCTCACTAAAGAAATGGCTTGAGTATTTACCTGTGACAAAATCGTCTGGACTGATATTTCCACCAAGTCGAACGATTTGGTTGTCGTCTTCCAACTCGAGAAAATCGGAATCCATTGCTAATCGAGCGCCCGCAATGGGCTGTGGTTGTGCTCCCGCCTAAAACGAATAGTTGCCACAATCACAAAGAAATAATTCACGTAGTGCTAGCAGAAATTGATGCAAGTATAGTACATAAAGAATACGAGCTAAATACCTCGTCTGCAAGTTCGAGAAGCACGCTGGGTCGAAGCTTTTGTTGCTTGACGATCACTCCGATTATGTAGCATTTCTTCTGCTTCTTGAGATCGGTTAATGTACAAAACGGAACTTCGCCTTCTGAAAAATAAAAAGACATTAATTAATTCAACTGCACAAAAATCCTACTGAATTTCTGTTTCGCAGCTGTGGTCAGCGAATCGGTGAACGCAGCTAGACGGATGTTGTAGAGCGAGCTGAACTGTCGTCGGTAGCGGTTCGGCTCGTTCTCAGTCGTGTGATTACTCAAGACGAATCTGTCGGACAGATTCTTATATGGCAACGTCGCTCGTTCCAGATGGCCAGATGGCATTTCTTGATCCAATAACTTCATCTTCATCAACTGTTCTTCTAATCGCTGCAGCAACTATTTTTCGTCGCTCGCGATAAACAGCGTTGCTGGATTGAAAAAGAAAGAAATTGAAAGAGATAACAACACAAAATTCGCAACTTTTGAAGATTTTTCAACTGGCCGATTTTGGCGCACTCTTTTCTTCAACATTATTGACAGTAATCCATTTATTACTGAAGCTAGTTTTCTCCCGCGCTTCGTGCATAGAAATCCGAAACGTCATCGCTTCCAAAAGAAAAGAAAGCGCGATTTCATAGTTTTCAGATTGGTTAATTTGAGAATTATCACCTTCGCACTGCGACCGCGATTCGCGAACCCGTCCTTCGATTCAATTTCGAATATTTCGAAATCTTTGCACGTTCGAACTTGTGTATGCACGTTTGAACTTGTTCGTCTCATTCTGAAGATGAAGTTGAGGAGTTAGAAAAGAATGGGAATCTCAGCAGGGAGGGAACTATTTGTTCTTCGGTGCTCTGTTTTGCTTGCTCTTGAGTAGTGAATGGTGATTAATGGACTTGGGCAAACAAGGAATGTTCTCTTCGGTCTTTGTGAATTCGCCGTCTCCCGGCGCGTAATCCGCGCTTGTTGACCCTCTTGTCCTGCCGCATCGTTCACAGGTCCTTACCAACTCAGCACTTTCTATGCCATAGGTTCGAATAGGGAAATTGTTTTTCCATTTGTGCGCATGACAACCGAAAATGGATCTGAACGCTTTTGCAGTTAGTTGATATTGTTGTGTTTATAGCGGCGAATCGAGGAGTGCAATGAGCACTGGAGCGAAGGACGACGATGTGATTGATATCGATAGCAGCGAGGAGATTTTTGCCGCTGACGACAACGCCAAACCGAAAAGCGCAACAAAACGTTCGTTGCGTCAATCGACCATCGACGAAACATTGTTCGGACGTGCTGCCAGTCCGCTTGCAAAGAAACCGGCCAAATCACCGTCTATCATTGTGAAGAAAACTGGTCAGTTTGACTGATCTTTTTGTGTAATTACAGTTATATTTTAGTCGTTTCAAAAGAGGATATGAGCCGCCTGGCCGCAGAGAAGAGATCTCAGGGTTATGGACCTGTGGTGACAGAGGCGCCGAGCTGCTCGAATGACGAGGTGCGCAAGATGCACGAAACGCTGGTCGCGGTCAATGCTAACCGGTACGTACGGTTCTTCTTCTTCTTAGCACTAAATGAAACGATGATGGTTGAGTTAGCGCTCATCAGTTCACAATTGTCCTGTACTATCACTCCAAAACGCATTCGAGAGATAAGAATACGCCGAATGGATGCAGTTATAGTAATAGGGCTCGCTACGCTCCCCATACCTAAGCTTGAAAGAAGAGGCGAGCGTTGCAAGCTGTATGAATTTAGTCGGCATATGTACAATTTTTCACTCATTTTTTCTCATACAGTAGTGCCTTATAGTGCTTTTATAATTGGCGTGTTTTACTTTTATGGGGTGATATGTGACTATTTTGAATTATTTGGCGCTATCTCAATCATCACCAAACGAAGCAGCTTTATATCAAATGTAACAAAAAGCGTGTCTGTCTAATTGTCCTTGTGCGAGCAGCTTGCTGAAATATGTTTCGCTTTCTTTCTTTGCTTTTGTACTAGTTTGCTTGATTTTAAGAGGCATGCGCTGTAGTCTTCCCTGTTTGCAACAGATAAGTTAGTATTCCCATTTCTATAGCATCCCAGCTCGCAAACGCACTGCGCCAGAACCATCTCTGCCTTCCGAATTGGATGCGATGAAGAAAAAAGCGCGCCATGTCGTCACATCGTTCCTTGGCTGGTTTCGACAGAACTCCCAGGAGTTTGTGCTTTTTGCTTTATGATCCTTATTTCGCATGCTTATTTACTGCTTGTATGTAACTATTGATGCATTTCTTATTACTTTGTATTGTTTTTTATTTTTAGGCATGCTCCGTCTGTTTGTGATAAAGACGATGTGAAATGTGTCGACACCGCCGATATCCCCGTGATGGTGAATGAGCAGCTGGCTGCCGCCGGCCGCGGTCGAAAGAAAATCGTACCAAAGGGCGACAAGCTTGATGATTCCGAAGCCACCACCATGGAAATGGTGCACAGTTTTTCATCTTGACTATTGTTATTTTAGCGGAATATGTCAAATATAGTAACGTTACGTAATAGTGAGCAGTAGTGTGAAATGTTTGACTTTGTCAATTTCCAGGGGGCTGAAATGACATCGTTGCTGCGCACGCCGCAGTGTTCCGCGCGATTGCCAGATCTGAAGGCTGCGGACGGACACGCTGTCTTGGTCCTGGTTAACTCGATTGGCGACGCGGCCCCTCCGCGACCGTTCCCTTCGACGACTGGCGATCCGACGTACGGCTGGCTGAGCGGCCGCAATGTGCGCATGCCGTGCTCATCGGAGAACAAGTATCCTTCGGCCGACAGCAGCGAAATCGTTGACCGGTGGCCGATGATCCAGGCGGCGCTCGTTGGCGCCGATTCCTGGCACACTTCGCAGGACATCGAGGTGTGTTGGATGTCGTTTCGGCTTCGTTCTTATTTAAGTTTTGCAGCAAGCGATCATTTCATACAATCTTCGGTACAAGAAGTCTTGGTCGTTTGATATGTTACATCGCTTTTTTAACAAGCATATTGACAAGAACGTTGCTGAGCGGTACATGAAAACAGTGGTGCCTACTATTGCTCGACTCGCTCTTCAACTTCCCGACCTGATCACTCAGGTTAGATAGTCATCCCTTATCTGCTTCCGTAAATGAGCACGATTGTGAAGTTCAGCCGTTGCCGTTGTTGCGCCAAGGGAAATCGTCGTCGGTGACCATGAGTCAAGAGCAGGCGGCGTGTCTTCTGGCAAACGCCTTTTTCTGCACGTTTCCCAGTCGAAACTCACCATCTTCTATTCTGCCCAGCATCAACTTCAACTCGTAAACTGTTGTAAATAGTTATCAATGCTTTGTATATCCGTTTTTTACTTGCAGACTTTACCACGGAAGGAGATCTAACCGCAGTATGCAAAAGCTCCAATGCATCTTCCACTACTTCGACCGTATCTCGGAGTCGAGTGAGCGCTCATTTTTCTTTCATCTCCCTTTTTATGATCTATTGTTGCAGTGCCTCGCGGTCTGCTGACGTTTTATCGCAGATCGCGCGACGTTTTCCCCGATTGGACGGGATCGCACAAGTTGCTGCCGCGACTGTATATTGCCGCACGGGGCACGATCGAAGACGACGGCATTGGCATGCTGCAGGTGGACTTTGCCAACAAGTACATTGGCGGCGGCGTGCTGGGTCACGGCTGTGTGCAGGAAGAGATTCGCTTCCTCATTTGCCCCGAGCTGATCGTCGGTTGTCTGCTGACGGAGGAACTCAAGGACAATGAATGTCTCGTCATGAAAGGTGCTCGAAGCTGCTCACGGCTTGTTCAAATGTGTTTTTGTTTCAGGAGCAGAGCAATTCTCCAACTACTCAGGCTACTCTGATTCTTTTCTGTGGACTAGCGACCATCAGGATGACGTTCCCAGGTACAGTTCATTTCAGCTCATAGAGGCAAACATCAAATGCATTACCTTGATAAACAAGACATCAATCAAAGCCGCGGTCGCTAGTCTTAAAAATTTGACTGAGAAATAGTGACAAATAACCAGTCAATAAACTGTTTGTAATAACGTAACCGCCTGTAAATTTTCCATCCGGTGCATGTACTACCGTTTTTCCCTCGCTGACAGCTCTGCCTCCACTTTCTGAATTCTAGTAGTAAATATGAATAGATCCTTTGCTCGGTTCGGCTAATTGAAGTTTATTGTATCACTGTTTAAGATGTGCGCGCATTGCAGAGACGCTTGGATGCGACGCGAGACGGAGATTGTCGGCATCGATGCCGTGCCGTTCGCATTCAATCGCTTCTCCGTTCAGTTTTCTCCGCGTTCCATTCTGCGCGAACTGAACAAGGTATGGTAAACGGCGGTGCGCTTCCTTGGATTTGATACGGTAGCGTTGCAGGCGTTCGTCGGATTCTACGGTGACGGTCAGCCGTCTGAGCACTTGGCGGCGGTTGCTACGGGCAACTGGGGCTGCGGTGCATTCGGAGGTGACAAGGAGCTGAAGAGTGGGTCGTTTGTTTCGCCAGTGTGAGTGGCTTGACGTCTGTTTGTTTCAGGCCTTCTGCAGTTGATTGCAGCCGCTGAAGCTGGTCGGGACCTGGCCTATTTCACATTCGGCGATCGCGTGCTTATGCAAGAGCTGAATCGCGTTTACTCAGAGCTTGTCGCCGCCAAGTGCGACGCCGGTAAGACTCTTTCTTTCGGTGGGATTTCAGGACGATCATCGTTTCATTTAGGTTTGTTATTTCGATTGATCGACCGGTACACGAATGATGAGGTGCGACAGACTGCTGGAGACCCTTCGCTGTCGTTGTTCGAATTTGTGTCGCAAGAGTTGGCGGAAGGCGTTAGTGACAAATGACATTTAGTT
>JAQGAX010000060.1:0-27527 GCA_034698105.1 Plectus exinocaudatus | reverse complement strand
CGTAACGCGTGCGTAACACAGCTATCGGTCCTTTTAGACACCCCCTACCTATGGTTAAGCATAGGAGTGACGTCATACCGTAGCGCAAGCGTAACACGCAATCTCAGACACCCCCCCTCTGTCCGCGTTACGTTATATATATATGAACAGCCCCTAACTGGGCTTGCCCGAAAAAATAATGCCTGACAAAAGGGACTGTTTCGGGCCACCGGTCGCTCATTCGTCTTCTGCGTTGGAAGCAAAGGATGATAGGGACTGGGTGAAAACCCCGGATGATGCGACCTTGGCCGCCCTGTGACTGTTCCAAATGCAAATCTCATTTCAGTTCCCGGATCCAAACACTGCAATCATAATCGAGACTGCAATGAGGATCAGAACCAAGTGTGTGAAAATAATCGCTGCGTTGGACATAGTGCGTTTTTCGCAATTGCTTTCCCTTGAAAATCGGTTGATATTCGGATATTTCAGATCGCGGTAGTTGCCGCTTCGATCGCGAATGCTTGAGTGGTCATTGCCTTTTTGGACGCTGCATAGGCGACGGTAGCTTCCGCAAAGAAACTTAATCCCATGCTGACTTGTCCAAATAAGTGTCTCATCTTGAAGCTGTACTGTATCATCAAACAATCAGATGCAGCAATTCTCTTTAAACGACAGGTTTCATTATACGACACAGCTGTGACATTCTAACCAAATAATCAACGAGAGGATAAAAATTTGCATAGACAAATATTAAGAAACAGCAGTAGAAATCAGACGTACACAGTAACCGATGAATTGAATTGAAAGAACTGAGCAAACGAGAAGTAAAACGCACGATTCGGAAGCAGCCAGAACGTTTCTCTTCGTCAGTCTTCTTGTAATGGATTCAATGGGTTGACCAACCAGATGAGCACTTCTGCACAAACGACCTTCAAAAGACACAAAATAATCATCAGTTATAAAGTCAAATTTTTTAAAGGCTGCTAAACTAAGCTAAAGGTATTCAAGAGATATTCAAATTTAGCATCATAACGCTCAATTTGAGATTAATTATTACCCGGTTTTCCCGAAAAACCGCCCGAGTCGCTTTCCATGTTTAGCATTTCGCACGTTCGCATTTTGTACCCGAAAAAGCGCCCCCTCTATGTTTTGTGAGGGATAGAGGGCGCTTGTTTGGAGTGGCTTTTCGAAAAAACGGTAAAGACTGACGTACTACTAGGTAAAATACGGCAAGTTACCAGTTACAGTAACATAAATGAAGTATAGACTGCTCGACGTACTTGATGATATCAGGCAGTTCATTTGCGCGGAAGATGTATTTATGTAGAAACCGACGTTCCCTAGCAAAGCCGACAAAAGTCACATCACGTCCACCCTTCTCGGCGCTTTGTTTCAGTTTGGAGGCCAAATCGTGTGGTATAATATGATCATCTTCGGCGTGTAGTATCAAAATAGGGCAATCCACTCTGAAACGAGCGGAAATAGTTTTTAAACCGCGAGCGCTATGGCCGCAAAGATTAAAAAAAAGGAGTCAAGCTTACTTCACAATTCGCTCATCAGTCCGCATATCCAGTCCGCTACTTTGCATCGGATGCACAAATATTTGGTCAAACCATGGCATCCACCGAAATGGCTGAAAATAAACCATCAAAATTAGAAGGCCAGGCAAATATTACGATAATCAAAATTTGTCGACAGTTTAGTTTAATCAAAGTGTTTGGGTTCCACCACGGCCAGGTTAATACGCGATATTCAACCGTCGTTCATGTTCGAACGCAGAATCAATGATAGACTCTTGGCAAAACGATAAGCGTTTAGTTCCACAACGAAAGAGCTCAACCTGACGATCTACGAATTGGAAGGTACGGTGCTCGATTAGCATTAAGCTTTACCCTATAGGGTCACTCATAAATTACGTCGCGCTTTTGAAGGGAGGGGGTGTCTGAGAAGGCCTGTGACGGACGCATGATGCTATGATGTCATAACTATGCTTAATCACTGGAAGGGGGTGCGTCGCCGGGGTCGGCTGCAGCGTGACGTGAGGGGTGTCGGAAAAAAAGACCAAAAATATCATGACGTAATTTATGAACGGCCCCCATAATAAATTTTGACTAGAAATCTCCTGCAACAGCACATTCAGCCTGAGAAATATCATTTTGATTCAAGCCAATGGCAATGTGGAGCAAAAGCAATTCGGTGGTAATAATAGGAGTGGTCGCTTGCCAAAGTAAAGGGGTGGTTGAAAATGACGTCGCGCAGATTGTTGAAGGGTGACTCGAGGATCAGACCAATCGGCGGCTTTCCTTCTTCGCTTATGTCCATGGCGGCTTTGGTTGCCACACTGCAATACGGAAGCACATCAATTCACTGTTGGACAAAACCGCGTCGAGTTGAATGAAGTCAAATGTGAAATTTAGAATAGAATTCTGGGCGTTCATCAATTATCTACCAGGCACTCTAACACCGTTTCTTGCGAGTTCTGACTCGTACAGGGTGGACCAAAAGTAAAAGTCAGGGCTCGTTTTAGCGACAACCCGAGGCGTGGGGCGGGGCCACCCAGTAATTGATGATCGAACGCTCACGATTGGTAGCTCCATTATTGTGTTTGTTTGTTGCTGAACTGTTTGTTCAACAATAAACAACAACTGATTGTGTTTGTTTGTTGAACTCCAAGTAGAACAAAATGAAAAAATTGAGCTTAACCGGTGCGGCCAAATATTCAAAAACAACATCGTCTCACGACTTTGTTCACACTCTGTATCGTCGATAAATCGTCGAAAGTTCTTTACCCCGTTCCCATCGAATGGCCCCAAATGTAAACGGGGTTATCGCCGGCCATTTTCAATGCGTATTGGTAGGCTTCTTTGGCGTCTTCGATGATGCCCTCCTCAGAAGGTGTACCCGTCGAATCGCCATAGCCTGAAGACATGAATGAATGCGGGCGGATGGAACCAGACATGGCCATCGATCGACAGCTGGGGGTAGAAGTCGTCATGAGGAGGAATAGTCACTTTTCCTATCCAATGTAAGGTTTACTTTTTCGTCAGGGGGTATTGCCCAAAAGTAGAAACTTTCTCCATCGAGATATTTTGGTGCCTAGGGAAGGTGTGTTCTCCCATATCCTCGTGGCCAGACATAACAAGCATAACAAGCTTGTGGGGCTGGGGGATATGGAGGAAACTTTTGCCAGCTGGGGCAAGGATAACCTCTAGCGACCTTTTTACGCCAGGAACACGTTTCCACTTTTTCTATCCCCTAACCATTTTTCGCCGTGGATATCAGACCCCTTGGGGGATATCCCTCGTGATTCTGTCTGGACGGAGCACGTCAACTAACCTCGATAATCGACGGCGATCACATGAAAGTCGAGCGAAGAAAGCACATTGTACAAGCGACAGCGGTGGTCACCCGTCCTGAAAGAAAGCGTTTTCCTTTTTTTCATTTGCCAACAAGTCTGTTTGCATTCGGCAACTCAAACAAATATTAATACCGATGACCAGCAGCGATACTTTTGCAACAAAAAGCGATACAGAATAGACAGAATTGCGTAGATTCGATAGAAAGAGTCGCAAATAGTACTGAGGAGATGAACTAGCAACCACCGCATATAATTCCATATTAAGGGCCTTACAGAGTCGACTCCCCGAAAGTTGGTTGAGTCAACATGCACAATCAGAGATAGCCACGAGCTTTTTGTCTGGGGGTGATATGACGTCACTTTTTCGGAAAAAGTGCCATTCTATCCAGTGTACATTTTTTTTCTGACCCTCTGGGGGGTGATTTCCATACAAACCCATTTTTCGATTCGGGAGACTTGGTGCCTGTGGGGGTGATATCACCACCACATACCCCTCTCGTGGCATTGTATGAGCACATCGCAATAACGAATTATGCGCTATTATGAATTCGGCCTAAAATTTGCATAAAATTCCGAAATTTGAAAATGGAGGGAATCAACTCGGCATGGGGGTCATACACAAATTACGTAACGCTTTGGGAGGGGGTCGCAGAGGCCCCGTTACGCGAGCGTTACGGGATGACGTCATTGCTATGCTTAAGCGTAGGGAGGGGGGTCGTTTCCGCCAAATGCAGCATTACGAAGGCGTTACGTGAGGGGGAGGGGATCAAAATGGCCTAATAAAGCGTTACGTAATTTGTGTATAACCCCATGGCGCTTTAGGATGCGCAATGAAAGCTATTGTGAGAGAAAATATTGCAACTGACCGATCAAAGGAATTGCCATGCAGGTAAACAATTACAGGGAAGCGCTCGCTCTGCAGCGTCTGTTCCAGCTGCTCGTCCGTCGGCGTCCTATCCGCCATACGGTCTGACAGCGATCGTGGCAGGACGTGCCTGAATCAGGTTCATTATGTCATATTTCAAATGTGATAATAATATTGACGAACTCCGAAAATTATAGATACAGTAGAAACCGGATATAAGAGAAGAGAACGCACGGGAGTAAAAAAGTCTTATATCCGATTTCCACTGCATGTTGTAGCATAGTGCAAGGAAAAAGAAGAATTAAATTAAATTAAAGATTCTCTTATATTCGGTTTCTACTGCAACATTATGAACCATTTTAAGCGTTGTAAGCATAATGTTTACAAATTTTTGGAAACGAAATTTGAATCCTTAAAATTTTATGAATGTCCTCAATCAGTTTTTATTTAATGCATTATTTTCATTCAAGGTTGCTCAATTTGCGCGGAGCAATCGGTGATCATGCACTAACAATCCATCAAAGACACTTACCAGACGCCCAGTTTCACGCCATTGCCTTGCAAGTAGAAGTTGCGACCCTTGTTAGTTATGTTGTGAGCCGTCAAGTTTTGGTAATCCGTAAAGGGAAGTTTGACTGAAAATACTCCATTTGTTACCATAGTATTTGATTAAGAAATCAAGACTGAACTAGAAGCTAAGAGTTGCGACTACTGACTACACTTGCGACTACACATGGCTCATTAAAATTGCGTTGTGCGTCATTCATTCAAAGGTAGATCTGGTCAATGGAATAAATTTCTATTACAATCACGTTGTTCATTCTTTAGTTGTAAAGCGAAGCGTGTTCGCTACAGCAAAGCAGTGCTATTCATGGGCCGATCTGTAGCCCCAGATCATAACTTTCTCAGGCCTGAAAATTTCTTTCGGCCTGGGTCCACACATGCAAGTGGGGGGAGGACCGAGAAAAATGTCTGAACCCCTCGAATCCGAGAATAAAACCTGAATCCCCTTGGAAATCAGCCGAAAATTCAAAAAAGTTGCATAATCAGGCAAAAATGTTCAAAATTTTGAATTTCCGCCATATTTTTTGCCTGATTATGCAAATTTTTTCCTGAACCCCTCCATAACTTTTGGCACCTGTTACATGTATGCCTGGGTCTAGTACTAGTATAAAATCCAGGCCGATCCATCCAGGCCGAACATCACATCCAGAAAAGTGACGAACCGAAATTGAGAAAGAAGACGTGTTGCATGGTGCCGCCGGGTAGGAAATAGATGAGCGCCGGCGCGACCACGTAGATGATGAAGAGTGGCACGACCACGTGTACCAATCCCCAAGGCAATCTGAGAATGATACGCGCACTTTAATGATTCACCAGGAAGCCATTTCAAATCCCCTACAATCTCAATCTCGATATGGCTCGGATCGCTCATTGAGCAGCGCACTGCATCGCTAATAGAGTTACGCAATTAACTACGTCAGCCTACGGCGTTGAGAAGAAATCAATAGAGCGGCCAAAATGGAATATCTGCAGTTGCCGCGGGCGAATACTTCACTCGCAGTCTACAAGAGACCATGACATTTGACTGATTGTAAAAGACCTAGCAGCAAATGACTGACTCTATAACAAAAGATGAAGAGCTAATTCGGTCTGGTGGGGCACCTACAGATGGCTGGGAGATCCACCCATTAGGTCCGTCCTAAAAGCATCCCTCTGAAAATTTTATGATTTGCAACCCCTAGATTTTTATTTTGAACGCATATTGATACAAAAAATTGAAAATGAACGAGTGAATGATCGTTCATTTTATTCGAACGCGTGCGTCAAAAATTTTCAATCAGTTTTATCTTGATTCACAAAAACGACCGATTGGTCGCTTTCGCCACCTTTACTTTGGTGTAACGTATGAACAGTGCGCAGAAAACCAACTGAGCGCGCGCTGCGTCCTCAGTGTAAACAGAATTTTTGGCAAACAAAATGTCAACAGAATTCGAAAACGTAACAAGACTGGCACACGTGTAAGCAGCATTTTAAAAATGACCAATATCCACTTTGTTCAGACGTATACCTAATTAAACCTTATTTTTGAAGGCAGGTTCCTATTTCAGAACCAGTTTCATACCTCTCCTGTTTTTACTGCAACGTTTCACCGCATACACAAAACTTAGTAATCGATATCCTGTTTTGTGTATGGGGCTGTTCATATATTACGTAACGCGAAGGGAGGTGGTGTCTGAGATTGTGTGTTACGCGCGCGTTACGCTAAGACGTCACTCCAACTTAACCATAGGGAGGGGGGTCAAAATGTGCCGATAGCTGTGTTACGCATGCGTTACGAGAGGGTGAGAGAGGCCAAAAATCGCGTTACGTAATATATGAATGACCCCTATGCAGTAAACTTCGCAGTAAAAATAGTAGAGGTACGAACGGACCTTTAAAGACAGGCTCCACGAAATGATGAAAAATAAAGAGGCTTACCCCATCCCTTGTCGCTACCGAACCATAGCAACGGTTTCTCGTCGTCAACTGTCAATCGAAAATCCATCAATGTGCAACTGCAAACATTGAACACAAACGAGAAAGAAAGCGACGCATACGATCGCTTTGGGCAACGTAATCCATTATATTGTAAGTAAGCAAAGTGGCCAGCTCAATCCGTTTTATGCATCAACGCGCAAGAACAACAACGATCAAAGAAATATTTACGAATCTTAAAAACAACGAAGTTGCAAATGTAGGAGAACTATTCGCCGTGGATTAATCTGGCGAAAGGGTCAATTGGGAGCGATGAAGAACACAGTGACCCGCCAAATACAGTAACCCTGCGAGGGGCGATAGTTCCCAAAAATCCGCGTCACAGAACGAAGGCAGAAGGCAGCCCTTTTCGCCGCAATAAAAGACTGCAGAGAAAAGCTACATAGGCGTTAATCTTCAAAATTTGGCTGTGAAATAGCAATATTCAGTGAAATTTACCTATTCCCAAAAAGGATCATACACAAATATTACGTAGCGCTTCGGGAGGGGGTCACGGAGGTCCTGGTACACGAGAGTTAAGCTATGACGTCACTGCTATACTGCAAACGGGGGTAGGGAAGGGGTGTCGTTTTGACCAAATGCAGCGTTACATGAGGGGGTGTCAAAAAGAACGAAAAATCGCGTTACGTAATTAGTGTACTGCCCCAAACAAGAATTACTAGATTGGCCACCGGACCTACCGTATCCCCCTGAATCAAGATCAGAACTCTGCCTTCACAGTGACGCGGAGATTACCACAGGAACAGTACGAGTAGTAACTATGAGGAACAGACTCATATTAAATCAAGTCAACGAAGAAACACGGACAAACATTTTGTTCACTGACCGGTATGCGAAAAAATGAACGCCAAAGGCAAACGACAACAAAATACAGTAGTCGAGCTGCTTCGGTCTCCATGGCGACGATGACGACTTAGTCGGTCTCCATGGCGACGTCGGCGACTCCGAAGGAGCGCGCGGCGGCGTCGCGCTCGACGGCCTGGTAGAGCCCGTGCAGCTCCGGCGAGCACTTGATCATCGTGATCAGGTCGGTCAGCTGCTGGTGCTTGTCTGAGTCGGCGATTCGCTGAAATTCGCCACATTGTCAACAATAACGGTGAACGTGTTCGTTAATTGACCACATCCACACGTTGACATTCTATAGATACCGACTGGATAAGCGAAGGTAATCAAAGAAACACATTCACAAGACAAACGTACCCGCCAATAGAACTATTTTTACGAGACGAATAAAATTAATCGTTCCCGAATGAAGCCCATGAACACCCAAAAAATTCAGTGAAATTAAAAGTCCGGTCCCCAGCTTCCTATGCACGACTTACATTACAGCACGATCAGTTGTGTAAAAGGGTTTCAGACAAAACTAAAACGACGATTGCAAATTCAACTGAAAAAATTAACAACTCCGAGTAGTTTTTGAAACAATCACAAAAAATTGGATCAGTCAAAAAGGCTTCGGATGAAATCAACATTGTTAATGTCACCAACGAGGCGAAACATCCAACCGAACTGACCTGCAGGGAGAGGACGGCTCGCAACGCCGATCGCTTCAGCTCCTCCAGTTTTTCATATTCCTGCTTGACGGCGTTGGCCTTGACTTTGGCATTGCAGGTGGTCTTGAGCGGTTCGACGAGCTTGTCCATTCGCTGCAGCACCTGCGCCGGACACAACGCCGAAAGTCGGCCGACCATAAGGTAAGTTAGCAGCTTGATATCGTGGTGGTCCTGAACAGATCAATTGCATCTATTACTGTAGCACACATTGTAGCTTATAAACTTAGCGGTCAATCCGCGGCTACAAACAAAAAAAATACAGTCAGAACTTCCTAAAGGGACAATCAAAATGGGGACACCTTTGGAAGGTTCCACAACAAAGAAGAATATTTGTGCGTGTGGGACAAATAGTAGTTGGGACAACATTGTGATTGTAAGAAAATCTGACGGTTCCGTAGTCCGTGGCGCCGCCATAGAAAGTATTGATTGTATAATGTAAAGGAACAAGATAGGAGAATAAAATGAGATCCGTAGATAAGACAATTGATGGTATTTCATATAACTGATGCAAATGCAACTATTGCAGCAGTTGCAAAGATTTTTGAAATAACCCCTGCGGGCAACTGATGAAAAACGTTTGGTTGCTTGAAGAAAGCAAAGAAATTCGACCGAACCTTGAGCCCGTCCTCCACGTGAGTCATAAACTCGAACACGTCCAAACGCTCCAAGCAGGTCTCCAGCAACGTGTACATACTGCAAAGAGAGCGCGTTGGGACGAACAATTCAAGCGACGCAGATGAAATTAAGCTACCATTCGAAAGCGGCTTTGCGCAGGTCGAGTCCGTCGTCGACGGTGTGCTTGAACGGTCCCATCTCGACCTCGCGCACCAGCTCCTTGCGCACCTTCGTCTCGCCGTACAGCGATGGCATCAGGATATCGAGAAGATCGCGCACCTGTAAGGATCAATCATATGGCTCAGACAATCAGACATTAGACAGATACTTCGGTTCACCTCAACTTCGAATAATCGGCATTGCAACCTCATAAAGCTTACAAATATTGTCTATAACTGAGCGCTTCCTCAATTAATTATGATCATTTTCGTTATTATCGATAACTAGTCGATTATTAAAGATTACAGTCGAACCCGGATATAAGAGCAGCTTTTAGACATCTATTTGATTCTTGTACTATGCTTTAACGCGTAACTGAACCCGGATATAAGAGCACCCGCATATAAGAGCCACTTTTCGATTTCCCGAGCCTGCTCTTATATCCGGGTTCGACTGTACTATTATTGTTGATAAGAAATCAATTATTATTGATTATTTATCTGAGCGGTCCGTCAAACAGTGAAAGGAACGAAACATGACGATCAAAACTGAGGACAGTTACCATTTTGGAATGCCGGCGCCGAAGAACTTTTTATCAGATTTTTCCTCAAAACTAGTTTCTGAACAGATATTTGAAAAGACCGATCAAACAGGACCCAACTGGACATTGTTCCCTAGGAACACAAACAAATTACCTTTCGGCAGTTTTGACTGTAAAAATTCGCACATGCCAAACTTTACGAACTGGCACGAGAAGGGTCAGGCGTAGCGCGACAAAGTCCCGCACAGGCGCAGAATTTTACAATTTCCAGTTGCGTCATTGAATAATATCCGAGCACGTTCACAATAGATTATCATTGAATACTATTGCTATATTGAATATAAATCAATTATTATTGCTCATATCTGAGCGATTCCTCAATTAATTACTGATTATTTTCATTATTATTGATAATCAATGAATTATTAAAGATTATTATCATTACTGATAACAAATCAATTACTAAAGATTATTTATCTAAGCGGTCTCTCAAGGAACGCACCAATTTGGGCTTGTTGTGCGCGGCCGAGTTGAACGCGACCAGAGCGACACGGCGGACGCTGAGGTCTGAGTCGGTGAGCGTCTGGAGGAACTCGCCGATGCACTGCTGCAGCAACTCGTCGATCGGCTGCGGCTGGTCGACCACCATGAACTTCACCGCCGTAACAACCGTCGCCCGCACGCGCGGCTCCTCGCTCATCAAGTAGCCCTGCAAGTCGTCAATAAGGAATCAGAACAATTGTTCAGTGTCCCACTATTAATATATCCTTTAATGCCTATATCTTATCAGTACGCAATTAATTCGAGTTATTCGAGTTTAACGAGTGCGAAAGCATGCAAATATGTTCCATTTTTTCAAACAAAGCCCAGATGTTCTCTTTCAATGACAAAACCCGCACTCTATTGACTTCAAATTCTATTCAATTCAATTCAAATACATTCAAATTATTGACTATATATAAAAATCCAATGACAAAATCTATAGACAATTTAAGAAGTCAGATAATCGTGGGACATCTGCACTTTGCTGCTTTATGAACTTAATATGAACTGCCGTATAATATGTAACAGTTGTAACCAACTAGCACCAACCTTGAGTTTGGGCAGGAGCGCCGGCGGATCCATGAGACAGAGTTTGCCGATGCATTCGGCGACTACGTTGCGCGTGCCCTCCTCGGCGCACGACGCGTGCTCCATCAGCACCTGAAAGCGACTGGTCGTTCGTTAAAGATCCTCAGTTGAAGTCGTATTTATCGATATCGGATCGATAAGTTTCCCCATATCGATAAAAGATGGACGGTTCCTCTGTCTATGTTTTGCACAATTATCCATCGATAATCGCGCATAGCGATCAAAATCAAAATATATTCGACTTTTACTGCGTCCCCATAGTGAACGCATGCATTCTAAAGATCCAGAGAAGAAGGCTCTCTTACCTTCCAGATATCACCGATGCGCGGCTTGAAGATCTCAATCGCACGAGCATCGACGCTTTCCGAGCCAATCACCTAAATAACTGCACTTCAGGCAACAGAAAGAAGGTCGCAAGAGTGAAGACGTACCTCTTTCAGCGCGTGCAAGAGCAAATATTGCCGTTTTGGTTGAGTGTCGATTTCCTTCAGAAGGAATGGCAGGAATTTCTCCAGGTTGCCAACTGCCAGACCACCTAACGAGTAGGATGCGGCCGTCTTCAGTTCCTCCGAAGTGGATTGGAACGCGTCAACGATCAGTTTCTCCGGTCTGCAAGACGCAAATAATCTTGGCATCAGATAGTTGATCAACGGCTCAACCCAAGCGAGCTTCCTACCACGCGATTGGTCAGCGCGCCCACCAATGATCGAAGAGTTCGCTGCCCACCCATTAGCCAACATCCCCGCTACGGCTGCAGTGGGGGTGAACATAAACTCTTCGATTACTGGTAGGCTCGCTGACCAATCGGTGATAGGCAGCTCTCTTGGGTTTAGCCTATTGAAAGGTTGATGTTCGAAAAATGAAAAGGGAGCTGTATCGAACAGACTTGCTGACTGTATGAAGTAAAATTAATTCGTGGGCGTGACAAAGAGGAAACAATGCGAAGAACGAAGACGTACTTCACGGCGTTGCGTCCCTCGTAGACGTGCTTGCAGCGCCGGCCTAGCTCGCCGAGCGTCAGCAACGAGAAGAGGCGGACGCCGTCGGGCGTGTCGGTCGACTTGAGCTGCGTCGCCAACTTGGAGGCCAGGTCGCTCGCCTTGTCGTCGTCGCCGCTCGCCGCAGCCACCGTCGCCGCGCATTTCGCGATAGACAAATACGCCTGCTTGTGCAAAGTAGCCTTGCTGTACACCGGCGCCGTCAGCTGGTCGAGGAGTTGCTGAAAATGACAGAGGTCTATGCTGAGAAGCAAAGAGTCAAATACAGAGATATATTATTACTATCGATCATTTGGATCGGAAAAGAGCATTTTAATCGACTTTATTTTTGGTGAATGGAACAACAATGAAACTATCAATTAATAAGTAGTTGCCAGTTTCGAGATTGCTCAACGGCGCGATATAATTGAAGCAGAAGGGTAAGTGGGCACAAATAAATTGATATGATCTTTGTAACAGCCGCAGCCTATTGTCTTTTCATGAATAAAGCATGAAACGACCCCCTTGTTTGTCACTCTAATCGCCGAAAGACGAAAAATGGAACTGCAAGTGAAACTAACCTCGAAAGACGGTTTAGCGGGCACTGGAGCCTTGCAGAGATTGTCGAGCATTTCGAGGGCAGCATTGAGAGTGGTGCCTTGGAGCAGGGGGCTCTGGGTCAGGTTGACCAGCTGAACAAGCAGCTGGTTCAACGAAGACGACGCCACTTTCGGTAATCGATCGAGCACACCTGAAAACAATCAGATAGCTTCAATGCAAAAATTACTAAAATTTATTTGATTGAGTGGGTAGCTTTATACAAGAATTAAAATTAAGTTCATCTGAACTACTAGACAACAAGCAGACGATTCGTAGTTAGTTAAAGCAGGCAGGTTTTTAAAATTTTTATTTTTGAAACCAGCTATCTTTTGCATTACCAGTCCGAGACCATCGCAATGAAAAAGATAACCGGTCGCGAAAATAAACCTGGCCCCCACTGACCCCAACTCTACCAAACCAACCATTCGACTGCTGCATTGAAAAGAAGCAGCAAACTGACCGCTGACGAGTCTGAGCGCGAGTTGGCTGATCTGCAGGTCAAGTTCGTTGACGAGCGGCGGCGTCTCTTGCATGACGCGACCCATCGCGTCGCCGTCCAGTCCGCCGTGAGTGTACTTGACGACGAGAGCGTCGAGCAGATTCAGCGTCGCGATCTTCAGCGCGCGCTGGTTCTTGCGCAGGAACTCGGCCAGCAGCGGTAGCACGTCCGCAAGGATGGGGGACAGGTTGATCTAAAAGCAGAGGTCAATTGAACTTGGATAAGTGCACAAGAATTTCGTGCCCCATTCCTCAATTTAGTACGGAAGCGAACCGTCGTTCACAGGGCCGTGTCATGCCACTGGTGCGCCCTCGTTAAGATGGCGCACCTTTTGTATTAGCGGGCCATCTCTCGGCGCCCCTTTACTACTAGCCGTTGTCCGGCGCCCCTGTGCTTCAGCACGGTCAGCACAACCGATGGCACGGCCCTGATCGTTCATTTGGACGTGTGCGTCAAAACCTTAGAACCAATCACATTTCAATTCACAAAAATTGACCAATTGGTCGCGCATAAAAAGAGTAAACAGAGTTTTGGTCATTTTGAAAAGTGACCACCAGTATTGACTTTGTTCAGACGGAAAACCGAGCCCTAAGTGGCAAAAGTGACGGTCACATCCAGGGCCGGATTGTAGTGAGGGCCATTTGGACCATGGCCCAGGGCGGGAGGGGGCCCATCTACTCTGATTCTGGCGACCTTTTTTTAAAAAAAGGTCGCCAACTCCGTAACAAAATTAAAAAAGGGGGCCCGAATGCGAGATTCCTGTACCTTGAGAGAGCTATTGACGACGACCGTCAGCGCTTTAACGGTAGTTAAACGAGTCATTTCGTTGCGCAGACGATCGAGCAGAATTGGCAGACAGGCGCCCAGCTCGCCCGACAGATAGTCCCCGAATGTCGCAATCAACAGACCCGTCGCCGCGATCGCCTTCTCCTTCACTTCCTGCAATACAGAAAGGCATTAACTTCTGCGTTTCTCGGCCAGTCACGTCACTTACATATATTAAGATTTTGTCAACGATACGAACTACAATTGAATGAAATCGACTGATTTCAGTTTCGATAATAATATCGTGCTCTGCTGTAATATTCGTCTTGGGGAAAACTAGAGTAATGATGTTTGTACATGGGCAACTCGAAATTGGGACAAAATCTGACGGTTCCGTCCCTATTCTGTCTGATTATGAAGTTGTCCCCATTACGATTTGTCCCTATTAGGAAGAATTTAGACTGTATATCGTAACAAGCAAACGAAAGATGCGAACCTGGTCAATGTCAGCGGCGCGCAGTTTAGAGGACACGGCGGCATAGATGGCGATGACGTGGGGCGTGAAGTCTATCGTGCAGGACGCGGCCTGAGCCGGACGGAGCACGCGGATGAGCGCCTGAGTGACGGTCAACGCCTCCGCCGAGACTTTGTAGAAGCTGTCCTGCACGCACGTCGTCACCAGCGGAACCAGCGTCTTCATCAAAGGATGCACCACCTGCAAGATAACAGTATTATTCATCCGCAACAGACATCTGCGCTTAGAGAACGGCAACGTATTTCCCGTCCGCCGCGCGGGCAGTACAGGACTAGCCCGTCCGTCCGTTCGTCTGTCACGTGCCACCTCCAAGAGTGCAGCACTGCACATTCACAACAGACATGCGTTTAGAAAATGGCAACGTTTTCCTGCCGGAGGCGGTCCTTCATGGGGTTGGGGTTAGCCCCGGGGTTAAATCTGGTACCTTCACCCCGGATCATCGTTCATACTGACCAATGACCAGTCCGTTCGCCCGTCCCATCCCAGCAGTTCTTGGACGCGTTTAAAACATAGCGCGCTATGCCGCACGTCTAGTTTTACGCAATTACCTCTGGCTCATGAGAATTGAGCGCCGAGTTGAGAAACGCGAGGGTGTCGATCTTCATATTGCTGTTGCTCAATCGATCGCTCATCGCCGCCTGCACACCGGGAATCAGCAGATGCAAATGACCCGACAGGGCGCCGGGCAGAGCTCTGCAAATGGAACGTTTTAAAAACCGCAAATTACCAGAATGTTGACCATTTTGTCACTAATATTGACCTTATTCAGACGAATAAATGAAACATAAGTAGGGCTGTAACGGGGACGGGGAAATTTCGGGGACGTAACGAAACCAAATTTTTAATGTTGATGACAGATAGGCTGCAGACAAATAGTCCTATTAGTTTTTTTGATCAACCACTGTATTCACGAAATGAATTGAAACCAGTAGTAAATTCAGCAAATATTTCTAATTTTTTGAGACAGAAGCTTAGAAATGTTTAGGAGGGGGATATTTTCAAAATTCCGGGGACGGGGACGAATTCAAATTCCGGGGACAGGGAAATTCCCCGTCCCCGTTACAGCCCTAAACATAAGGCACCCTGTCACGCTAAATAGTCACAAGAAGATCGACGAACCGTAATAATTCGGATAGCAAAGCGAAGCAGCACTGTCGTGTCTTCAGGGACTTCTCGCCGAGTTGCTTGTTGACGGCCTTGACCAGAGCGGACACTTGCTGCTCGAGCAGTGCCACCACTTCACCCTGGTCGCTGCTCATCGAAGTCGCGCGGTTCAGCGTAACCGGACGTCCGCATTCGTCCTGTAATTTGCAGCGTTTTGTCATTTCACGCTCCATCGCAATAGGGGTATCAAGCAAAATAAAGTTCGTTTTGCAATCTTCATGGTAGGGTAGGGTTACGATCGTTGATACTACAGGGTGTTTGAACGTCCTTTTACAGAACTACTATGCTTATTTTCAATGTGTTTGCTAAAAGTGCACCAATCAAAAGTAGGAGATGCAAAACTTCAGAATGTCATCTTAACTGATGTAATTTAAAGTAATCTGCTAAACCTTCACAGAATGAGGCAATCATTTACCAAATCGTGCGCACGAGCGACGGGCGCGGGCAGCATGAGCTTCGTCTGGCGCAGGAGGGCTACGTATGCGTGGAAGATATCCGACTTGACGTTCTCCTCGCGTTCTTTGAACCGTCCGATCAGCAATGGCCCAACACGCCGGTACAATTCCGCCAACTGATCGCGTCGGGAAGCGATCTGAACGTAAACATGGAGAATAAATAGAACACAATAGGGTACTATCGGCTGTAAATGAACACGAAATCAGTAAGCTAAAGCGATGTACTGACCAAAGCTTCGAGGCATTTGGCGGCAGCTCGACGCACTTTCCAGCTCATGTCGTCATCGTCTGAGAATTCATCAGCGTCGTCCTGGTCGTCGTCGCCGTCTGCAATCAACCACTCAATAATACCCATTCATTAATGAGACAATGTGAGATTAAAGTCGGTTAGGCGTCGAACATTAATAAATTCCAGATTTTGTAACAGAATACGACAAGAATCTATTAGTTATTTCTGGTAATTGCACGAACAAATCCAGAATTATCTGAAGTATATTCGACGCCTTAGAAAGCTGACAGTGGACTTGATTAAATTGATTCTAATTTTTTGCAAAGTTATTACGGATATCGAACGGTGGCCACACCGAAACCATTTCTAGAGTAGATAGCAACTGCGGTACAATGGCTGACCTTCTGTTTCCATGGCACCGTTGTGAGCGTCCCCATCATCGATATCCTCATCGTAGTTGTAGTTGGGGTCGTGGGCGATGAAGTCAGCGCAGAGCGTCACCACATCGCTCATGAAGACGGTCATGTCCTTCGGACAGCGGTAGATGAAGGATTCGAACGCCTTAAAGACAACTCCTCATTCTCTCATCACAACAGTTGACTAAAGGAAATGTACACAAAGCAATAAAAAGAGTAGACGGGGTCATAGATGGGAAAGGTTTTGGTCCGTCATTTGTGCTGGGTAACCTACCGTAACCCACGAGTGCGCAAAGCACAGAAGTCGTGTGGGGGTTCAAAAACACACATGCACGGGTAAGTTTCAAAAATGTTCATCCCATATCCCATATCCTGGGCAATTTATTAGCCTGTCCCGTGTGAATCTCACTGTTTATGAAGGGTTACTCGTGTATGGACGGGATTGAGCGGGACCGTTCCGTTTCAGAATTTATTAACGTTATTGCATAACGACATCCCTGATTTGAGTGTTATGCGGAGAGAGGCGGTAAAACTCTGTTTACCTGAAGACTGGATTCACGCAATTCGTCGTCGTCCGCCCGGCAGAATGCGATGAGCAATGGCATCACCTGAAATACAGTAGTACACTATGGTCGCATCCTATCGCAATAGTAAAGGTTGGGTGCGACAGTTTTTTTACAGATAATTTGTATGTACACTGAACGCGAACTCCGTAAAACTTGTTCTGATTTGAATGCTAAATTCGCAAACTTGTTTTCAAACTTTGCCCGTGACTCAAAAAAACACATTTACGAAAACTTTTTCAGAAGAGCACTGATCACGAACTCCATAAAATTGAAGAATACAATTGGGACATCGTATTGCAAATTCAAGTATCGTATTTTAAGAAATAGTAGCACAGGGTAGAGGATTTTAAATAATCGTACCTCAGAGAAACTAACGCTTAAATAGGGTATCTGACGGCAAACAGTTTCTAATGAACAGTTAAAGACAGTTTCCAACGAAGTGTTCATCAACGATTAAACTCGCGTGACTCACCTTTGGCAGATATTCAGAAAACCGATGACCAGCTGAACGAGCGACCGCCGCGACAGCCGACACGTAAGTCCGCGTAGTGGATAGCGAGCTGTTCTCCTTCAGCCTGTCGATGAGGAAGACCATGGTCTTCGCGAAGAGCACGTTGTTGCACACGGCCACCAGGTTGGACAGCGCGCCGATGGCCCGTTTCCGCACAGCCAGGCGGTCCGACGCCAACTGCGGCAACAGCACTTCCTCGATCTGCAGAGCGCGCAACTCAAACATTGACCACAAAGGAGAGTCAAAATTGTGCATAATGCGATGTGACGTTCAAATCGAGCAGAGTAACGCCATATATCATTCATTCAATTACCGTCTTTAACATTCCATTCATACACGGTATTTATTCTAATAGTACGACCGATCGCACTATTTTTCAATCAACCGCTGGTGGGTCGTACTATTAGCGACCATTACTATAGTTCTGTCACTAAAACTATTAAAGGGGGCCGCATTACTTTTCGATCCCTCTCTAGGGGGTCGCACTATTGGAGGATCGTATTTTTAGAATAAATGCGGCATTTTCAGATTTAGCTCTATTGTGGAACCTCACGTTTTACCTATCGTTTCGCTGCTCAATTTTCGACGACTCTGCGTCTCTTACGAAATTCTGTTTGCTCAACAGTCATATTATCTATACCATGTCCCCGATCAAATCCTATGACCGTTGACTGAGATGCTATCCCCACTAAATAAGCGCTCCGAGAGCAATTGACGAGCAAAATAAACCCAATAAACATACGGAGAGATGAAAAGCTGCTAGCATTCCTCCGTAACGCAATAGTATATCGCCGAGAATATCGAGAACTTCCAAGCGAACAGAAACATCGGTCGAAGACGAATCGCCTGAAACCAAATGGAAGTTATAAAAGAGAGAAAAACTTATTAAAGTGAAAATGTGTCATTTCGCTTAAATAAATTATATTCTGCTATCGTTTGTAAGCGAAATCGATTTTTTTGTTCTTGAAATTGCGTCTTCATGTGACGAAAGAGTGCCCGCAGTTAAATCATTTAAAAAGGCCCGATTTCGCGAGCATTAAGATCATATCGAACGAAGAATCGCAGAAAACATTGGGAACAATTTCTCGTTCGTCATGTTTCAGCAAATAAATTGTGACTGGAACGAGCCGCATTCTGAAAATGAACTGACCGACAGCGGCCGTCAACTTCGGCGTAACTCGTCGAGTAACATTCGATGTGAGTGGCTGAGCGGCGGCGGGCAATTCAGCGATCACCGTCTTCAGCGCGATCGAGCTCACGTCGCGCAACTGCTCGTGATCCGAGGTCATGTTGGCGCACAGCGTGTCCACTATGGTCTCCACCTGCAATAGCGTGATTAAAGTAGACGAGTTAAGCGTGGGGAAGCAATAATAGGAGAGGGGCGGGTCCATATGGCTGGGCAAGGTCGTTGAAGTCGTGCCCAACGTTCAGCTTGGGATTTTTTGAAAATACACTTGATAAAATAATAGTTTGACAGTTACTTGAGCAGACTGATGGGCTGGGCATTTTCCTTGAAGATTTATCATGCAGAAAAGCTTTTCACTTTGTTTACCTGAGCTTCTTTAACTTTGTTCACCAATGGACCCAGACATTTGACGGCCAAATTCTGGACCTCTCCGTTTTTGTCTTCCAGCAAACGCAATAACATCTTGACAACCTGCAAAGAAATAAATGAATTTACGATCGATCAACTCAACCGTACTCAGCCCTCTGCAAACGCCAAAACAAAACATGATGACTCAAATGGGTGTCATGAATATATTATTAGTCACGATGTTTTTGGCCATTTTCGACCCCTGCCATCATGTCTTTGTCTGTGAAATCAACAGACACAAAAACAACTGCGTCACTGAGATTATTAAAAAAGAACACAGATATCCTGCTGAAGCGCCAGACCTTTCGCTCTGAATCATCGTCGAGCTTGATGGAGTCCTTCTGTAACTCGCCCATTAGATCATTGGTCGCCATGAAACGATAGTCCTTGTCCGCGGACGTCATTTTCTCCAGCAAGCCCGCGATTTGGTACGCCATACTGCTCATTACTTGTGGCTTAAACGAAGCAAACGCGAAATGCAGCCGAACCGAATTACATTAACAGCGTGCTTGGGAAATCGGAAAATGTCTCTTATATCAGTCTATCAGTCTCTAATAAAGTGACTCTTATCAGTCTATCAATCTCTTATAAAATGCCTCTTTATCAATCCACTAGTCTTATGCCAATCTCTTATAAAATGTCTCTTAAGTAGTTTAATGTTGATAGCACTGAGCACGGGAATCAAAAAGTCGCTCTTATATGCAGCTTCTATTCTATCTACAGCCGTTTTCTGTATTATCATCATTTGGTTTCTCGAAGTCCCTCTGCAGAAAGGGGGTGATTAATAATAAGCGCGCGAGTGCAGACTTTTCGAAGTTCGTTAGCGGCTGCTTATGACAGAACATTGTACGCATCGACCTGCAGTGTGGAACAACGCGAAAGACACGGTCGGGGCTATTCACTACGTAGCTATCCAGTCGGTTACTGTGCCAATGTATAAGATTTAATGATAGATAGGAAGAAGGCATTTTCGCTGTGAGACCCATATGAACACAATATGGCAATTGTGGAAAGTCACTAGCCACAAAAGCTAAAAATTGTTTTCTTCGCCCCTTTCTGGTATATCAAAGGAACCGCTAAGAGATGTTCGTACCGACTGGTCAAATTACCATAAGCAACCAACAAAAATATTGGCAGGAATTCAAAAATTTGAAAATTTTTGCCTGATTACGCAAAATTTTAAAATTTTTCAGAGGGGGGTTCAAGTTTTTTCTCGGGTTGGGGAACTAAGGTACCACCAAGCATACCTGTAACCAGGGGGGTCCAGGGGGGTCACCCCCTCCCCCAGCCAGGGGTCCGACCCCCCCCCCCCCGACCCCGAGAAGGTCCAGACCCCCGTTACAGGTATGCCGCCAAGGTACCCCCACTTACATGTATGGTTTTCAGATCCTCCAGTGAAACTGAAACTAGCCACTGACAGCAATTGATTTACATTGACGCAACTTGGACGAGCAAGAAAACGGATACATGTGATATACCACCGACATGATGAATCATTTCCTTTCCAAGCTTTTAAGCAGCGATTTTGGTCTAGTGTCTCATTCGGCCGTGATCTGATAGTTGACACCCATCGGTTAGCATGCTCAAATTGACCGGTTTCTTTTTTGTCTCTTTCTGCGTGATGCATTCCTTCTCCTGGCAGTGTGGGACGGATCTTTTCACCAAATGGGTCGCTAAACTGTCTGTTGAAAAACACTGCCGGGGCTTCAAACGTAAGTGCTTTTGTGACTATGGCCGGTAACACAATCGTTTCATAAACCGTTCGTAAGTTAAGTAATACTTAAGTCCGTTATGAAGCAAAGTGCTGAGTATGGCTAAGATTCCTTAACTTTACGACACGATTGTTTTACCGGCCCAATGGCTAGCGCGCGCTCCTAAAAGAGACGCTGAAATCAAAAAATAATTTATCTTTTTTATACTCTTTTTGATAACTCTATATTTAAAGCAATTGAAGTAGAAACCGGATATAAGAGAATGCAGCGAAAATGGAAAAATTCTCTTCTATCCGGTTTTCTTATACATGCGGTTTATATCCTTAAGGACTGCAGTGATCAACAACGTCGCATTTGTACTAACCACATGTAATGTCAGCTAATTTAACACCCAAATCGAAAGTATTACGGTTCTAGAAGTATTTGTGAAAGAAACGTTTCCATGAAAATTTTCTGAAATTTGCTCAAAATGCCACTTTTTCGACTTATCAGTCACTTTTTGGTCAAAAATCCTCTTGTATTCGGTTTCTTTTTATGTTAGGACTAAGTACGTAGGACTAAATATAGCAGTTCAGAAAAATTCTCTTATCCGGTTTCACGTGTACAGTACATGTCCAAAATTCGGTACGATTCCTTTTTCAACGGCCTTCAATGACTGCTATGTGGTACACGACCAATGCTACGCCGCGCAGAGTCGCCGAGCGAACTGTGACAACGCATTCTGTTCATCCCTGCCGGCCAGTGGCGTGCGCAGACCCGACCAACTTGGGGGGGGGGCGTGGAGGCCAAGTGGGGGGCGCCTTCAAAAAATGATAAGGGGGACCCTTCTCTCTTGTATTTGGCGGCCGAAAGTTGGGGGGCTTCCGCCCCCCCCCCCCTGCGCACGCCACTGCTACCGGCGGCACCGGAGACCAGCGAGGCGTACCACATAGTTAGTCGTCGTTTCTGCGCAGTTGTGAATAAGATGGGATTGGCACCTTACGTCGGGTATGGAATAAAGAATCGCCTTCAATGATATGCAGGACATGATGAGAATACACACAAATATATATGATGTATCTTATCGTTGTTAAACAGGTTACTTGGAAAGTCCCACAATAGTTTCCTTTTCACTTTCTTATCATTGCAGCATTGGACGACGACTTTAGATAGCGCACTAGCTATATGTTTTATCTGAAGACACGTCGCTCAAAATGCTGTGTCACAATCAATTTCGCTCACAACCAAACCCGTAGCGCGACATGGCGCAATTGTCTCATCTTCAACTTAGTGAAGCAATTCGAATAAGTAAGTCAAAACTGTGCGAAGACATGGATGTAACGGAAGTACTTACACATCTGGAAAGCACTTGCACCGAAAAATTTACGAAAGTTTGTCTTCAAAAAGTTCGAGTAAGTTATAAATATTTGGAAGCACTAACAAAGAATAATGAATGAAATTCAAAATTGTCGGATTTTGTGAAAAGTAAGACATGGAAGTATTTACGAGAAACAGAATTTTGGGGTCTTTTGCAAACAAGCAATTTTGTTTCCGTTCATCAAAATTCTCGCACTTAACAATCATAACTGTGAACTAGTGACTGCAGCGCATTAGTACGTACGCAATTTATACATTAACCTAAGGGTAAAATGAGGACCTATCCCTACTTTGGATCCAAATGGGCAGAGTTTGGGGATCCCTCTAGAAATCAGAAAAAATGGCGTGAAATTCAATTTTTACCAAAAGTTAAGGTGCATTTTGATGATCCTCTACGTTATACAACATAGGTCCGACGAACTCAAATTGTCCTTCGACCATAGATACGCTAATGACTAACTCTCTGGCAGCAGTGAGCAAAATGTACGTATACGCGAATTATGCACTTTGTTCGCAAAAATCGCAGTTATCTTAAGAAACATTATTAATAGTGTCTCAGTAACTTCAGTACAAATACTTCAAATGTCTCTTGGGTTTCTGAGAGTGAAATTTTTTTAGAAGTGCGTATCTCAAATGCCATAGGTCTCATATCGCTTTTATACAGAACAACGTTCACCACATATAATTATGATATTTTCAGTCAGCGTCAACGGAGTACGACAAAAATAGGATTTTGATTGATATAATAGAAGAGCGGCAACTGATACCACAATTCTTAAGAGCACTGTCGTGCACCGGGCAAGAACATCTGTGCAGAGAAATAAACGAAAGCAATGTAAAATTTGCCTCAAACGTTTCACACCACAGAACATCTGAAGCAGATCCCAGCGCAGTAAGTTCTGCAATATCGTCGTTTTTCTGCATTCCATGGCGCCGTCAAAAGAAGTCATTAGAAAAGCTTCAGGAAGAAATTAAATTGTATTATATGAAAGAATTCAGAAGAGTGAATCCGTTGTCCTTGGATTTTACCTTCGACATTGAGGAGACGTGGGTCAGTTTAATGCTCGAAGGCAAGCAGTGGACAGCAACTCAAAATCACGTTAGGCTGTTCAAAGAAGCCTTCAAACAATCAAGCATTCTTCTAATCGAAGGACATGCCGCAAGCGGGAAAACGTCCCTGGCCCGAAGAGTTTGTTTCGACTGGGCCAAGGGTCACTTGTCGCAATACCACCTTGTGTTGATGGCGGAGTTTCGCTCACTGCATACAAAACAAGATTCACTGTGCAGCGTAAAGGACATTATTATAGACTATATGGGATCAAAGCTGCACTATGAATCCAGCAAGCAATGCTTAGTAAACTTCCTGAGTCTCGAAAATGATTACATGAAAATATTATACTTGCTCGATGGTTACGATGAGGCGTCAATCAACAATGCTGCTGAAGTAAGAGAAATGATTACTCCGTCGCCGGAACCATGTCACAGGATAAAGTTCGATTTGGCTATATTTTCACGGCCGGATTGCATTTATGATATTCGAGGCAAAAACGGTCGATTCACATTGGCAACCATTCGTGGCTTCGAGACTGTTGAACAGCAAATTTGCTACATAAATGCTCATTTTAAAAATTCGCGAAACAAAAATGAGCAAATTCAAGCTGTCATCAATAAAATCAATGAAAACGAAGCCCTTCGTGATCTCGCAAAAACTCCTCTTTTTCTCCTGTTTATATGCTTGGTTCATGAAAAACTTCAAAGAGGAACTATTCCCGAGCTGTATGAAGCGACAGTTTGTTGGATTATTGATCGATATCAGAAAAAGAAAAATACTAATGTCAAGGGCTTGTTTCAGTTTACAGGCCAGCAATATTCAATGAAAGATATGCACAAGAATTGGAAGGAATTTCGGGTGATGAAAACACTTGGAAAATTTTCACATGAAATGTTAGGCCTGGGACAGCTTCAGTTTTCTTCTTCAGAACTAACGAACAAAAGTATAAATGATGCAGTAATAGCGTGCGGACTGCTGATTACTGCTAAAGAGTACAATGAATTCGCTGACGTTCTTTACTGCTTTCCTCATAAAACATTCCAAGAGTATTTTGCTGCAGTCTATTGCTTAACTTGGTCCTCATCACTGACTTCGTCCATTTCGCAACTCACGGACAATGAAAGTGGTTCCGCTGTTAGAGAAATGATTTTGAGAATCATGTTCGAAAGGAGTGCTTCAATTCCATTTACAATCGGAGAAAATCAGAGAGATCCGAACATTCAAAAATATTTAATTCAAGCACTCGATGTAAGTACAGTGAAAAAATTTACCATTTCTCAGTTTACTCCGGATCCACATTCGAAAGCCGCTCCGGATTACTTGTCGCTGACGAAGACGTTTCTGCCACTTCTGATTGCAGATACTGAGCTTGTTTTTGAACATTTAAAATCGCACGAAATGAATCTTATCTTTTCAACAGAAGACTTAGATAAATACATGAAAAACATTTGCCATATAGAATTTAAAAAATGCCATTTGTCGTCAGCAGCACTTGAAAAAATGGCTTTTCAATTTCATACGGAAAAACACACAGATTTTTGCAATGAAGACAACTATAAATGCAGCGCAAATCACTATCAAAATAAGCAGTATGTGAGCATTGAAATTGGTGATTGTTGTGGTTCGCTCTACAATAGTGCCACAGACACTAATTTTATTTGGACATTGTGCTTGATTGAAGAGAAACTTTTCAAACTATGTAAGACAAAAAGTGGCATTGTCCTTGCCCAAGGCAAACATTTTCCAACAATTTCTTACTTTGATATTGTTTCCAGATGCACGCGGATTTCAAATCTGCATTTGTCTCTTATGCTCGTTGACGCTGACGAAAAAATACAGACATACTTACAGTACTTATTCACACTCCTGCCGCAAACTATACAACATTTAGAAATTTTTCGACGTACTGTGAGGGAGAATTGTGATTTACCTGAAGTTAGCCATCTTGAACGACTTACAGTTTCGAACAGTTTTCCTTCAAATTACGATAATGGACTTATTGTCATATCTGAGGTAAAACATCCAAAACTGAAGGAAATTGACATTTCATTGTTTTCTAATAATCCGAAAATGAATGAAGCTCAGCTGACTGAATTCTCTCATCATCCCGGCATTCTCCATGTCCGTATAGCCATGGACAATATACTTCCGCATATTATTGAACAAATCTTGCAAAATTTGCTACAGTTTAGCAATATGAAGGAATTGACGCTTCGTCGAACCGTGGGAATGGGCGCAGAAAGAACTGAGTTCGACGATAACAACAATAATTACATAATTTCACGGATGTACTTTCGTGAATTAGTAAGCTGCGTAAAAACGCTTAGCGTTGTGTATCTTGATCAGGAATTGGCAGCAGTTCTTTCATATACAAAGCAAGAAACGGATACTGATTATGGCTATGGAAGACCGTTTCGTATTGTACATACCTAATTTTGACTACATAAATGTATGGCACCTGAGAAGTTGGGAGAGTCGCCAGAAAATCGGCTCGGCCGGAAGGAGACTGAACTTTACGAATTCTTATAAAATCGACCAAAACTTTGGTAGAGAAAACTTTATTGATATGAAAACTTATTCGTTTAACATTGGCATCTGAATGATTTCTGCGTTTTCGACGCTGCTAATTGCTGTTCTTTGCCTGTCGACTTTATATCACCTTATCGTATCTTATCTTTGTTGAACAGGTTGTTTGGAAAGACCCGCAACAATTTCCTTTTCGAATAAATAATTTTTGGAACTGAATAACTAACGCAGCATTGGTCACGTCACTAGCCGTCCTCGACACACCCTTCGCAGAGCGTGACGTAATATGTGAACGACCAGACCTGGGCACCCAAAATTTTCTGGGGGTACACAGAACAGGGAATTTTGATAATTAGCCGTCGATATTGATTTTCTGGGGGTACGTAACGGGGTGGGGTGTACGTACCCCCGTACCCCCACCTCCAGGCATACATGTAACAGGTGTCGGAGGTTAGGGGGGTTCAGGTTTTTTTTTCGGCCTTTGGCACAAAATGATAAGGGGGGAACCTTACCTCATGTTTTGCGGGTCCAAGTTGCGGGGGTTCAGGTTTTTTTTTCGGCCTTCGGCCGAAAATGAGAAGGGGGGACCCTTACCTCATTTTTGGGCCGATCCGGGTTGGGGGGCCTAAGGTACCCCCACTTACATGTATGCCTCCAGGTTTGTGAACGGCCTCATCGCACCTGCAACAGTGCCTCACCATAGTTTTCTTTTCGAATAGCTGATTAAAAATTGCTCAACTATTGCTGTGCTGGTCACGATACGCTTGCATCACGGGCCGTCCGGGCGTATTATGAAAAATAGCTCATTGTGACGTTCCGATCATCCCGGCAAATACGCGCAGGGGAGGATTTTCGAGAAAACAGCAGTAATTGATACTTTTTTGAATCTGACCGAATAACTTTGGTCTGGACCGAAAATACACCCGGGCCTATTATTGAGAGTAAAATACGCCCGAGAAGAAAATATTTTTGGAAGAGCTTGTGAAAACCCAGTAGTTTGCACGCTTTAAGAATGCAATAAACAGGGATGCAAGCGTCACGCTCACAGCGTGCCTCGTTCCCTGATCAAATATTCCACGATAAGAACTATGCGAGCTGAGCTTTTGATCAGTTATTTCGGTCAGTTTCTCATTCGGCAGTGAGCTGACAGTTGAGAGGACAGGAATCGGTCAACATGCTCAAGTTTACCGGCTTCATGTTTGTCTCTTTCTGCATAATGAACTCCATTGCTTGGCAGTGCGGGAGCGGTGGTTTCATCAACTGGTTAGCCGAACTGTCTGTTAATCTGGTGCGCAAGAACCTCAAATGTAAGGGTTATTTACCACTGTGGGGAGCGCACTACTAAAGGAGATAATGAAGTCAAAATATAATTTACTGTATTGGCTCTTTACCAATTTAAAGCTGTCCATATTCCGAAAAATAATATTGCTTTGACGAATTTGGCTAAATTTTGATGAAAATGAGTTGAAAATTTATATTTGCATGCATTCTTGACCGCGGGGGTTATTCATAAGAAGCCTCTTGTTTTCACTGTGATTGGATAATTACATATCACGTTCATTTATATGTTGTTGGCACCATGTAACCAGGAGGTCAAGGGGGAGAGATCGGATCCTCCTGATCAAGTTTGCGATCAGTAGTACAAGGGGGGTAGGCAGAGGTGGGCACGGGTTTGACTCTGGGGGGAGTATAGCCGACTGTCTGGGGGGGGGGGTATATACGCGCACCATCCGCGGACCCACCCCAAAAAAGGCTCCAAATTCAAAAAAATGCGCGAAAATTCAAATTTGCGCCAAAGAAATGGCACTTCTTTTTGGCGATGAAAACATAGT